>OX155962.1:1887982-2062982 GCA_944548615.1 Micropterix aruncella
CTAGCATCACTGTACTTGCATGTTCTCAAAGCGGCTATATAGCCACCAAATTTTTGATAAACGTTTATGCCTTTAGCGTGAGGGGGTAAACAGTCTGTCCTCGCGATCAAAGCGAATTAAAGCGAAAAAATAAAAAAATAAACAAATTGATCACTTCGGCAAAGCCGTGACATAAATAAAGGTGACATATCGAAATAATTCAAATTTCGAATGCTACCAACATTGAAAATATGATACAATTGGCTGAGTTTGTTATCAACGAGCCATTAAATCGAAATAAAAATAAAAAAACCTCCATATGCTCAATGAAATGAAAGAAGAAACTTCAATCTTAATTTCTGGCAGAGAAGTTTATAATAAAGATTGTATAATGTTATCAAAATAGGGTAAACCTATATACAATTGTAAATTATTAAAAAATTGTAAAGAAACATTGTAGAAAACAGTATAATATTGTTATATTTGATAAGGTTTGTAAAGAAATCCGTTTATAGGATGATGTTTTTATTTAAAATAAAATTAGTAAAAGCAATAGCGAAGGAAATCCCAGCTTGTATTGGGAAATGCTTATGTTTGAATGAGATATACTTACGGATGTGCACGACTTTCGACGGTGCAATGTAAGTTTAAAGGTCCTTTTGCAGTCGACTAACGATCACTATCGTCCATATACCTCATAAATAGGGCTTATCCTTATGCAACACAAAATGCCTTCAATTGAGACGAATTAAGCGAAAAAATAAAAAATTAAACTATTGATCACTTCGGCAAAGCCGTTTTATAAATGAAAGTGACATTACGAAATAATTCAAATTTCGAATGCTACCAACATTTAAAATATGATACAATTGGCTGAGCTTGTTATCAACGAGCCATTAAATCGAAATAAAAATAAAAAAACCTTCATATGCTCAATGAAATGAAAGAAGAAACTTCAATCTTATTTTCTGGCAGAGAAGTTTATAATAAAGATTGTATAATGTTATCAAAATAGGGTAAACCTATATAAAATTTTAAATTATTAAAAAATTGTAGAGAAACATTGTAGAAAACAGTATAATATTGTTATATTTGATAAGGTTTGTAAAGAAATCCGTTTATAGGATAATGTTTTTATTTAAAATAAAATTAGTAAAAGCTACTTAAAAAGTAGCGAAGGAAATCCCAGCTTTTATTGGGAAATGCTTATGTTTGAATGAGATATACTTACGGATATATATATATATATATTTATATATATATATATATATATATATATATATATATATATATATATATATATATATATATATATATATATATATATATATATATATATATATATATATATATATATATATATATATATATATATATATATATATATATATATATATATATATATATATATATATATATATATATATATATTTATATATATATATATATATATATATAGAAATCCCAGCTTTTATTGGGAAATGCTTATGTTTGAATGAGATATACTTACGGATATATATATATATATTTATATATATATATATATATATATATATATATATATATATATATATAGTATATATATATATATATATATATATATATATATATATATATATATATATATATATATATATATATATATATATATATATATATATATATATATATATATATATTTATATATATATATATATATATATATATATATATATATATATATATATATATATATATATATATATATATATATATATATATATATATATATATATATATAGATAGATAGATAGATAGATAGATAGATAGATAGATATTATCACTAGGTTGCCAAAGGAAATTTTAATTCTATTAATGATGTCACGATTTGGATACCTACGTTCAGGAACCATTGATTTAGAAGAAAGATGGACAGAAACTGTTACAATCTCAAACATAATATTCACTAAAGCTTTCATGTTTATTGTCCCTTCGTTGTATTTTAATGAGATTCTTCCCTGTCCGGCGAAAGATTCCAAAATTTCCGCTCTAAAAGTGATTATCCAAGCCCCCGCAATTCCTCGTTTTGTGGTCGAATAATTTCGAGGTTCACAAGTTCACACGTAAACAGTGTTTGTGTTGGGGTCGGGACGGGAGGAGGAGGGTTTAATTTAGGGGCTGCGAAATTGATTGTCTTAAGCTGACGGCGAAGCGGACGGATCAAGTCGACTGTAACAAGTTTAGTTTACTACGAGTTGAGGCGGAGTGATTATCTTCGCGGCGCTTAGTTAACACTGGAAGGGTTACACTCAAAATAAACCCTTAAGAGGATGCTAACGCGACTGTCGACTTTCAATTCGAAGCCGAGCGGCCTGCGACCAATATAAACAAACAATGTAGACAATAGATAGATAAGAACACTAAACCAACTGTATCCTATTTCCTGATACAATAATATGCTTATTTTACTGCTTAATCTTAATCTTAATCTGATAGATTTTAAAAATATGCACTACTAATTTTGCTTATAAAATATAGGTTAATTAATTCTTGTTAACGGGAAATTTATGTTTCCGTAAAATAGACCTTTCCGGATAGTCAAATTTTTTTATTCGTCAAATATTGCAGATACAGTTGGATATGTCATATCGAATAGGTATTTTTTAGGTCAATGAAATCGATAGCCAAAAACTAATGTAACGAATAATCAGTAAAAATAATACTAAACATAATCAAAATCATATAAAATAAAAGATCATCAATAATCACATACGAAAAACAAAAATAAATTTAATCTATAGTAATATTATAAAGAGGTAAAGTTTGTGAGGTTTTTAGGAAGTAATCTCTGGATCTACTGAACCGATTTTGAAAATTCTTTCACAAATAGAAAGCCACGTTATTTGTGAGTGTCATATGCCACAAGACTTTTTCGTGGTAGTCGGATTTGCAAAGTAAGACGGAGAAAAAACGGTCGAATGAAAACGTTTCTAACTAACGCTGCCTTAACGATGAGATATATATGATTAGGTTCTAGAGAAAAGTTGTAGAGCTTGATAATGCCTACATAAAAGTCAGTGACAGCATATGTTTACCTTTTATATTTAAGTCACAAAAAGTAGTATTTTATATTTAAACAATATTTTAAATCGTTGTCATGTTTATTTGTCATATTATCAACAATTATGAATTGTTATCAAAATAAGTAAATTTATCGTCTCAAGTCTTTAAAACCACAGACTTTTACCTTTTGCTGCAAATACTTTCTCTTTTACTGCATAAATGATTAAAGAGATAAGACACTCACAAATAAGACACTCACAAGAAGACACTGACAAATAATGGTAATATAGTCAAATTGGCATGCAAATACATACATACATATGCAGTAAAAATATAACCCTTCTTTTGGCAGTCAGGAAATAAATCATATCACACCACACTCATGATTTCATCACAAGTAAAAAGTTTTACCGCCCAACGAAGTGGGCACGGGCCAGCTAGTTGTTAATAATCAAGAAACTCGAAGCCTTTTGGATGTGGTGTTATCGAAGTATGTTTAGGATTAGCTGAGTCTATAGAGTCATGAATGTAGAAATTCTACGGCGCGTCAACCGATCTCAAGAGCTCCTATTGACCATGAAAAAGAATAAAACTCTGTACTTGTGCTTCGACACGGTATGTGCTTCGACACGATCGGTACTAAATTCTTTAAGTAAATATGATGGGCAATATTGAGGGAAGAGACGCGCTGGAAGAAGAAGAAAGTGATGGCTGAAAACATCAGGGAATATACTGGAATAGCCAGCGTAAAAGACCTATTTCGCTTGTCGCAGAAACGAAACGCATACGGAGAGCTGACGGCCGGCCTCTTATAGTGGAGCGGCACAGAAAGCAGTAGAAGAATCAAACATTATCAACTTATTACTGCGACGTTTACCTTGTATGTTTAATATAAGAATAATAGAGGGTATCTTAGCGATATCATAGTACTTTTCATAATAAATATGTACCTATATTAAAGATATTCTAATATTTATTCGTGGTCTTCTATCTTATCGACGGAGTTTTAGTTAGATGACAAATGTTGGACATTAGTTTGCTCAATGTCATAGTACGTTTGGTCAGCTAGGGTTTTTTTACGAAACGCAACGTGTAAATGGAACTCATCTAAATATTGATCTACCTTCTCTTATGTTCAATAGGCGTTTCGTGACATGGCAGTACAGCAACGCACTACAGATGGCGCTTTTATCACGCCTATACGGTATTTTCCTACCTCGAAATAATATTAAAATATAATAACAGACGAATTTGTAAATAACAGCTCTTATTATTTAAATATTATTTACATGAAGATGCCATTTTACTTTTCCGGCCCATCAACTGAAAAGGAGGGAAAGCATTGTAAACGCGCAATCACGCGCGAAGATGTAAATATCCATTTTGAGCCTCTCTGAGACGATTAAAAGCATTTACAGGTTGAAGTATTGTGTGTCTGCTGTCTATCTGTGTGTCTGTATGTGTGTTTGTATTCCTCCACGATAGCGCCCAAACGCTTAATCCGATTGAGCTGATCTATCTCGAAATACTGGACTTAGCAATATGAAATTTTGTAAACAGATGCCTCCTTGGAACAAAATCACATTGCTAAATTTTGGTTGGAATATCTCATATAACAGCTAGACTAATATGATTTAAATTCCGCCATACATTTCAGTGATTGTCGCGTGATGGCGTCGTTCGTCGGTGATATAATTTTTGGTTCGACCGCGCACCTCGCACACCCCGTTATAATAACGCCATCTGTTGGCGCTCTACCTGAACCCGCCGTTATCTGAAAAACGAACCTCGCCGCCTAAGACATCGCAGTGAAACTCAACGGGTGCGTCCGCTGGCAGAGAAAGGGTACAAATCGATTTTATTTATAAAATTATTATTCAGATGAAATAAGTCCTTGGCTACTTGCCGGGAATGTCTTGGGGTGACACAACCGTTTTAAAAAAAATTATACAAGTTCCAATACGTAATAATTACGCACTTAAACGTCCAGGTTGACTAATAGATGACATTCTATCTTTCCGTATTGTTTTTCTGATGTAATCAGCCCATATGAAAATACGATAGAATTTAATGATAATATTGTCATGATTGGTTAAATTATTGCGTTTTTATAATCAATCAGTCCTTTATAAAAAAACATTAATTATCAGTGTTATTATAGATGGACAAGTGAATTGCTATTAGTTTCGCCGTACAATGCGAACAGCGCCACCTGCATCTCGCAGGCATAGAAGAGTTACATCTAATACTGGATGGCAACGCTGTCCGCTATTTAAACGTCAATTTGTCGCTCCTTCGTTTTGAATACAAAAAAAGTAGTGTAATTATAATATCTTTACATCTATCAAAATCGTCAATCTATACAAGAAATAGGCTTCATTTTGAATCATTCATCATTGAAATTGGTGACCATTTGGGTGAGAAACATTGTTTTAAACTTCCTGATACTGTGAACAAATTTAAACATAGCCCTGTGAGCGGTACCTACCCACCCGACATCGTCGCCTAGTACGTCCGCGCCGCTGCGTCTGAGATCAAAAAACGGCGTTGCCAGAAAACTATTAATAACTACTAACGTATATTTTTTAAAATTCAAAATGAAATGCAAGATATGTATTATGACTCTACCGATAGCAGAAATGCTCAAATGCGGGCGTTGTTATGCCCAATATCATTTCTCTTGCCTATTTATGACACGAGAGTGTTATGATAATCTTACATCACTACAAAAAAATACTTGGAGATGCGATCATTGTAAGGAAATCGAGCCTAGATCGACCAGAAGTAAAGCTCTCGCCAAACCATCACCGGAGAGAGCACGATCACTGACGCCGACTAATCACCACGCACCGATCGCTAACCAGGATGCAACCTTAGCAACTTCTACCGGCACCACTACTCAGAAAAAAACACAAAAAAAGCAGGTGACGCTAAATGCAGCCACGACAGCTGTTACGGAACTGAATATGCTGAAAAACAGCGCTGCTAGCCTGGCAATTAATTCAGAACAATTCGAATCATTGCTAGACATAAGATATAAGGAATTTAAGAAGTCAATACTTCAAGTTTTTGAGGAGCGATTTGTTATTCAAGAAGCAAAAGTCACAGCCCTGCAGAATCGTAACGAAGCCCTCGAAAACTCGGTGGATTTTTTATCTGATCAAGTTGCTGGACTAAACAAGCGCGTAGAAACACTGGAAAACGAGAGAAAATTGATGCAAGAACTACAGAATAAAATCCTTCTCACGGAGCAAAAATTTGAATTACATGACCGTTATCTAAAGGCTCGAAACATTGAAATTAGAGGTGTTCCAGAGTTAGCTGGAGAAAATGCAGTCAACATCATCAATAGCATTGGAAATGTACTCAAAATAAACGTTACCAGAGATGACATCGACACAATCAGGAGAACCGGTCTTAAGAAGTCAGATGCCAAACCCCGCCCAATAGTCGTCACGTTTAACTCTCTTGGGTTCCGTAACAACGTCATCAAAGCCGCAAGAGAATACAATAAAAAATGCATAGCTCACAGCAATAAATTGTGTACCGCGGATATTGGTATGTCTGGTAACCCTCATCCCATATTTGTATGTGAGGATCTGACCCCAAAGAACAGGTACCTACTATCCAAAGCGAAGTCAGTAGCCAAGGAATTTAATATTAAATACGTATGGGTTAATTCGGGGCAGGTATTTATGAGGAAAGGCGACGGCCACAAGTCATTTATTGTTAATAGCGAATCCGTTTTCTCGACGGTATTATCAGCTGATGGTAATATTGACAATAATACTCAAATTAAAAACAAAAATACCGCCTCTTCTTTTTTAGCTTCAAAGTAATAATTGTATTTGATATTCTGGATAATCTATCGATAATGCTGCAAAAGACAATTATTTTTCAACGATTTCGACATGATTTCGTAAGCGCCATGAATTATGGTTATCATGAACTACATACTTGCCATAATAGCATTTTATTCGAAGTTTTCATGTTTATTATTTTTATTATTTATTTATTGAACTCAAGACTATTAAATTATAATTTTATTATTATATATATAGATACCGATATTGATTTAATATTACGTAATTTTAATACTCATCATTTCTATCTTATTCATTATATAAATTGTCACATTGATATTGTTTCGCAAACTAGAAGTATCCTGCAACCTTACAAAAGAAATTTCACTACGGTAGAACCTTTTTTCGAAAATTATGGACATAATAGACTCAATTATTTCTGATTCTTTCCATCCCTACAACGGTAGCAACCCGAAAGTTTGTCGAGCCATCTTGGGTGGTCCTGGATTTCTAAAAATAATATGCATTAATATTAGAAGCATAACGAAAAACTTCGATAACTTCTTAGTTACCCTCCAAGACCTAAATTGTAATTTTGATATTATCATCATGACCGAAGCATGGTTAAAAAAATCACCACTTGTAAAACCTATCCCGGGATACGTATCATCCACAAGTAAGGTAAATTACCTGCAGAATGATGGTATTGTGATATACTTTAAGGAAACGTTAGGTCAGACATCCGTAAAAGAAATAACAATCCCAGGAGCTAACTGCCTCCAATTCGATATAAACAACACAACTAGTATCATCGCACTTTATAGAAGCCCGTCTACATCTAACATCTCGCTCTTCCTTGAACATCTTGACCAGATTCTACAAGACAACTCTTCTAAACAAAATCTAATCTTAGGAGGCGATGTAAACATCTTCATCGCAGGTAATAAACACAGGCAAGCAGATGATTATCTGGATTTAATGTTACTACATGGACTGCGCTCTCAAATAAACGAACCTACAAGGGTAATTGCTAATATGAGTTCCTGAATTGATCACTTCATGTGTCGAACTAATAAAGATATATCCTCGGTTATTTATCAAAGTGCTGTAACTGACCACTATCCCATATGCATAAAATTACACGGTAAAACTCCGTACAATAAAACTAACAATTTACAAAGTAAAAAGAAAATAATAAACCTACCTGATATATGTCGAAATATTAGCGAAATAGATTGGAATCTCTTATATGATGCGACTGAAATAAACAAAGCTGTGGATTATTTTACACTAACGCTAACAAATATTATAGAAAAGAATACATCCTACAAATATGTTAGGATACCTCACAGATCGCAAAAAATTAAACCATGGATTTCAGACGGTCTTCTACGATGCTTGCACAATAGGGACAAGCTGCACTCGGCAACTAAACGCAATCCAGAAAATTTAATTCTCAAGGAAAAATATGCCAAATATAGAAATATGTGCAATAAAATCATTAAATCAACTAAAGAAAGATTTTATAAAAATAAACTAGAGGCAGTTAAAGGCGACTGTAAAAAAACTTGGGCTGTAATCAAAGAGGCAACGTCCATGGATTCTGGTAAGCAGGCACCAATTAAGGAAATTAAGGCCGGAGGCGAAACTTTTTCTAGAGATAATCCAATGCTAATGGCAAATTTCATAAATAGTCACTTTTCTAAGGTAGGATTAGAACTTGCCAAAAATAAACTTAACTTCAACAAGGGAATTTCAGACCACGGTAAAAAAACGAAGTTAGCCTCCACTAAGTTAGATTCTAACGGAGTTAGCTTCGAACTGACGCAAACGACTGAAGAAGAAGTAAAAACAATAATAACTTCACTAAAAAATTCGTCATCCTCGGGCATGGACGGAATTAGTGTTTCTATATATAAAAGTGCTATTGATTATATAATCGGGCCCATTTGTCACCTAGTCAATATTAGCTACCAACAAGGGATATTTCCAGAGTGCCTGAAATGTGCAAAAGTAATTCCAATTTACAAAGGCGGTGATCATTCGAACATTCAAAACTACCGACCGATCTCCTTGCTTAACACACTGTCCAAAATTTTTGAAAAAGTAACAAAGAAAAGGCTAATAGAATATTTAAATTCGAACGATTTTTTCTCTAAAAACCAATTTGGGTTCCTTAAGGACCTAGGTACATCAGATGCTTTGGCCGAGCTAACAAAAACTGTGTCATCTTGTATAGACAGAGGTGAAAAATGTTTAGCTGTCTTTTTAGATCTAGCAAAGGCGTTCGACACTGTCCCACATGACGGTCTAATACAGCGACTACAGGATATAGGAGCGAAAAACAAGACATTAGCCTGGTTCAGAAGTTTCATTACTGACAGAAAACAATATGTGTGCATTGAAAATGTTAATAGCAATCTGAGAAACTTAAATTATGGGGTACCACAAGGCAGTGTTCTGGGACCGATCCTGTTTCTAGTTTATATTAATAGTCTATGCGATCTAGTGACAAATAAAACTATCACATATGCTGACGACACAGTAATTATTTTTCAAGGCAGTAATTGGCATGAAGTATTTCAAATGGCAAATCACGAGATGGAATTGGTAAAAGATTGGTTAGATGAGGCTTTGCTCACACTTAATATCGGCAAAACCAAATTTGTTGCATTTAGTGCTACAAAAGCTGGACAAGCACCAGAAAATCTTCATCTGGTTATACATGACTGTGACAATAAGCTGACCTGCCGATGTTTGAACGTAGAAAGGGTAAACTCTATTAAATATCTTGGAATCATAATCGACAACAACCTACGGTGGTCTGGGCATATTGATTATTTATCCACAAAAATTAGACAACTTGGCTACGTGTTTAGGGATCTCCGCAACATATTAGACCGACGTACTATTAAATGGACATATTATACGCTATGTGAGTCCATTTTATACTACGGCATTATTGGTTGGGGAGGATGTGCGAAAACGGTTCTTCAACCACTCCTTGTCGCGCAAAAAGGTTTGATCAAAATAATATTAAGAAAACCGTTCACGTATGCATCAGATCTCACATTTAAGGAAATGCATGTTTTAGAAGTGCGCATGTTATATGTGAAAATGATTTTAGGTCGGATCGTTCTTAAGGAAAAAATTAAATCCCAGTAAACTAAACACACAAGACGTGCCAATAGTGACTACGTTGCAGTTCCCCGAAGGAGTACATCATTTGGCCAAAGAAATTTCACTTATTTAGGGCCTAGGATATATAACATCCTACCTGCAGGTATAAAGATCAGCCCGAGCATTCCAATTTTTAAGAAACAACTGGTCTAGTGGATGCTTGGGCCAGGAAGGTACAGAATACACCAAGAACTCTCAACTATCTAGCTTTGTTTGGCTG
Organism: Micropterix aruncella; assembly: GCA_944548615.1. NCBI lineage: Eukaryota > Metazoa > Arthropoda > Insecta > Lepidoptera > Micropterigidae > Micropterix > Micropterix aruncella. The sequence goes on from OX155962.1 coordinate 1,898,207, forward strand.
CACTTTGTGACTATTTCTATTATTTTAATTTTTCTTTGTGACTATTTAATTTTTTTAGAAACTTTACTATTAATGGTATTATAATTTTATTGTGACTTTTTATTTTTCTTACAAATATTACAATTTTATTTATAATTTAAATTATGACTATATAGTTTATTATTAACTGAAGGATATGTGTATTTAATTATCTATTTACTTCAATGTTTTATTTTATTTTAATTATATATTTACATATTTTATTTTTATGCATATTTATATCTAATTCAATGTTTTTTTTCCATTTTCGCTTTTTTTCTTTTTGTTTAAACTACTTTTTTTTTCTTTTGATTATGTTTTCTTTTTAAACTAGTATTTGTTTAATATGTCTGCCCTAGAACAAGTGTTCATACTTAGTTGGGCGACATGGGACCGATCTTCACTATAAGCGTGACACAACTTGCTGTGGGTTTTAGTGCAGTGTAGATATTAAATATAATTTGTTACGCTTGTCGCTTATTATGTGCATTGCTTTAAATAAAAAAAATAAAATAAAATACACTATATAATCAATGTTAGAACCTAACGTGAGGCACAATGTTCGTCTTCGCCTTATGCCGTTTCTTACAAATGGACGCTGTTCGAGTATTACTCTCTGTAAGAAGATTCTGAGGAACTAGATTATAAGTGAAGTGGACTGTATTCATGAAATGAACAGACCTTAACCTTGTGTAACACTCGCAAAGTGCACAATATTTTTAATAGGTTCACTCTTGCAGGGCAGTCTGCCGGAGGAGGCTGCCGGATGGAAATTGGAGTCCTAATAAAATAGACGTTACTCGTGCCCAAGCTACACGGCCCCGTTTGGCCCCGAAAAGCTCTCTAAGGGGCGCACTTAGAGGTGTCAATACAACGAGCGAACACGTCACCTTAGGAAGTTTTAACGATATTTGATCGTTTCTGTCAGATTGCACAGTCGATTCAGGAGCGCCCGAACTACGATTCCCAGGGGAACTGTACAGTCCTACACAGGCTCGCACTTCTGCTTGGAGGCTGCCGGATGCCGGCTAACAGATGGGTCATAATGGCTCAACTGCACTGGATCCACTAGCACTGGATCCACTAGCACTAGCTCCCCTCTGAGGGGCGCACTGCTCTCTCTCAGTCATTTGTTATCTCGGTAAGATTAAGTCGGTTAAGACGTCGTTCTTTTCTCGTGGAAAAAATGTTGCTTGCGCCGGACTTCTGTTATGTCCTTCCGTGCCACTTTTGGGACTTTGGGGCTTCTGAAAAATTACAGCCATGGCTAATTTAGCCCAAAGTTCACGTGATACAAAAGGTCAAGTGCGCAATTTGCTAGCGACGTGACAAATAAACAACGAAGGGATGCGTTTGGGCATCTTTTTATACACGAATGTATTCCACTGAACTGAGAAAGTAAATTTGGTTAGATATTAGAAAATAGTAACATCGAACCGTTGAGTAATTTTGACGTAATGTACATTTCGAATGAATTAGTGCCATTATACATTACATCGAAAAAGATCAAACACGATTTAATCAAAAGTGCACTCAGTAAAAATCAACGAAAATAATCCATCTTTAAGGCATACTTGACCCATCAAAGATATACACTAGGTGTGTCAATTACAACAAGCGAACCCGTCACTACAGGGATGTTTAAAAACGTTAACCGTTTGGCCGAGTTGGGCCGATTTAAAACCACAAGGAGGCCATCAGGCTCAAGCTGCACGGTCCCATTAGGTCCCCTATTAAAGTTACGGATCGAATTCGTGGTTCCTATTAGAACCATCTATTTATTATAACGATATGATTTCCAGTTCCACCGTCACGCTGGAATAGTACAGGCACTTGCCATATCTTATGCTATTGGGTGTGTCCAAGATTTAGTCATATATGTAGGCCATATATGAAGGTGACAGAGACAAGTGTGTTGTAGCAAGCTAGTACTATCAACTTTGCCTCGGACCAGCTTAGAAACTTAGGCCATGGTGAGCATTTCCTTACACAATTTAAGGGAATTATAACCCAGCATGCCTAGTAATAATATAGTAAGATATGCGTAGAGAATATTTACGCATTGCTTGATATGTACAAAGTGTTAAAAAAAACATTTTTGTTTTTTTTGTCCAACATTTCTTATTTTTATAACTGCAATCCTTTCTAATCTAATTCTCACAATTGAATTATATAATATATTCATAACCCGGACATTGTGAAAATGCCTTAGGTTCCGAATAACAATAGTATTATACAGTAGAATGTCAAACGGTCGGTGATCTTCTCGCTGCGTGGAAAAGGCACACTGCAAATCGGTGGTAACGGTATTCCCAGAGGTGGCTCCGTCCAAGCGGCAAAATCGCCATAACTCGCGGATATGTTTATAGGCCAGACGGAAGGATTCCTAATGGAATCGGACGCCGATTCGGGAACGCCAACTTTAAAAGAGGCGTATGAACGCTCGTTGCGCGTCGCCAGTTTTTCGACTTCGCACGATGTTCCCGCTACGGTCTCTTGCAAAATTTCGTTCATATCGGAGGCAGCAGTGTCCGGGTGAAAATTCCAGATGAGAAGATATTATTTTTTTTTCACATTTTTATATTTATATTATACATTTATTTTAAATATATATAGAGGTCACCGTGCCGAACCATCAACAGTTTGCATTGATAGTAACTCAGTTATTCTTCATGTCTAGCGACATTGATAACTATATCATTAACAGTGATTATGTTTAAAAAAAAAATGATAATATTATATTAATTAATTAAATTCACAAGTATATGTGCACAGTAAGAAACCTTTTTAGGCTACTTAATTTATTGGTCAATTTAGTTATATATTAATCTATATATTTATTTATTTTATTTATCTATAAACTTAAATATTTTCTTTTTCTTTATTTAATATTAGTTCTTTATTTATATAACTATTTATATATTTATAATAACCTTAAAATTTATAAGAATGAATGAGCGATCGGAATGAATGAGAAAAAAAAAAAAAAAAAGAAAGAAAGTGATGTCACTATGATTAAAGTGAAGTCTTAAATACTATCACCCCAGAACAGATATACAATCTAGTGGGGGGATAAAATCCACACAAATGCAATCTTATCTGATTCGCAAAAATCAATTGTATTGTTTTGGATAATTTTATAAAATATAAAAAAATAAAACAGTTTGCATCGTTTAGTAACGACCTACGCAGTTACCTACTCATGTCCAGCGACATTGATAACTATATTGTCACTATGGCCTAGTGACAATATCAACTATAGATTATTGTCACTAGGCCATAGTGACAATAATCTAAATCGAAAAGTTGACTAAAGGATATAATCAACGAACAACCGCGAAAGGGTCAAGAAATTCTCAGGTTTCGACTGACTCGATGGCTCTCTCGCAGTTTACGAATTCCAACCATAAACTGTTTTATTAAAATGCCTTTGCCAGCATACAATTTCAGATCCCAAAAACCTCGCTTGTTGGAGCCATTTTGAGGATAGCATATGTCCCCTTTGTAACAATACCCTTTGAACAGCTAGATATATTCTAGCTGGCTGCAAGGCGGCCTCAGATCAAGGACACTTACCGCCACAACTGAGTCATTGCTGTTATTCGCGAGGTAATAAGCCACACAGTGGACCGTGCCAACAAGGGCCTTCAAATCTCCCATACGGTTTATGAGGGATGGCTCCATTTATATTTTATTTTTTCTTATGTCTAATGTATAACCAGTCTAGTGGTAAATATGCTGACTATAGTATAATAGACTGCGGTGTCTATAGTATAATAATTTGTGGCTGGTAAGACTTCCAGGGTTATAGCACTTACGATGAAGTTGAGATGAATATCGTAGGCGGATGTACAATTCGCACAGTCCGCGTCTTCCCAAAAGTCAACGTCTCTTGGAGGAAAAACTGAGAGCCATCTGTTGCCAAACGCACATCAATATGCCACGTATCGCATCGCCCCCGGATGAAATTGAACTTCAAATCACGTGGCCGTTACGAAGAAGTTGCGCTCAAAACAATAAAATAACGTTTTATCCCAATGAAATTATCTCCTCTGTCGTCTCCTCTGTATCTAAAATGGGAGTTTTCTTCTCGATCGTAACTTTTTTACAACTGATGTTTAGTTAGGATGACTGATAGGAAGAGGCAGTTGCCATGATATTGTAGGTGTCAAAGTATTCATCTATTTGTAGAGTTCCTTAACCCATTCCGAATGCACACAGTGGGCCCGATTGCGTTTCTTTGTGAACTAACACTGAAATTAGTTCAAGTGAACGAGATAGAGCAATACGTTAGAGCTGAATATGAAACGAAAGATAGTCGATAAAAACTACATATCAAACTTATACTCGTCCGAATAAATTTTAACACATTTCGTTCGGTGATTCAGATGCTTTATCTTCAGATGCTTTATCCTTGGTGGGTAGTTTTAAAGCGAAAAAGTGAAAACCGCTCATTTCAAATACCGCTCTAGCGTATTTTCCTGTCTCATTCACACGAACTACTCTCCTAGGTTAGTTTCCGAAGAAACGTAATCGTGTCCAGTACGTGTAATGCATTTCCAAGCCAAAAGACTGGCTGCACACCGTGTGTGCAATGCTATTAAATTGCAATTATCAGTCAGTATGCAAAAAGCAGCCATCGGGACAAAACTGGTTTAAAACAAAAAATATGTAAGTGTAAAAATAAAATGTTGATGTTGGTTTCAAGTTAGTCCTTAAAATGAGCGACCCAAAGCCAGGACCATATGGTAAGAATAAAAAAGTGCAGAGAAAGATTTCCCAACAATGCTCCAGAGACGGTAAATACAGACGCATTAATTACTCTTGCCCTGCTTGTGTCGGTAACCCTGGATTATGTTTAGAAGATTGCTTCAAGCTTAAAGGTACGTTTATATCTACCGACACAGTGCCCGCCAGACACGTACCGTGGCAGACACCGACAGACAACTTTTATTTACATCTAGCGTGCCAAAAGCGTGCCGTGTCAGATATCTACAGACACCGTCGTCGGCGTCAGACGTGGCCGCTCACCGGCAGTTACTGAATAGCTGAACACGAACCGGGCAGACATTATTAGTATTATTTTGTCTGCCACGGCACTTGTCTGGGACGCACTGTGTCGGTAAATGTAAATGTACCTTTAGGTACGTTTACATCTACCGACACAAACACAACTTGGGTTGTCGACTACAACGGGCGAGCCCGTCACCACAGGAAGTTTTAACGATTAGTCGTTCTATCTCCCTGGAGTGAGCGTAGAAGACTTGGGCCATAACAGTCCACCATCTACCGACACAACTTGCGGTGTCAACTACAACGGGCGAGCCCGTCACCACAGGACGTTTTAACGATTTTTCGTTCTGTCGCCCTGCAGTGAACGTAGAAGACTTGGACAGAACAATCCAACATCCAGCTACGTCACAACCCGCAAGAAGCCAACGCCTTTACCGCGAGATAGCCAGTATGTTACCTGGCGGGCGACACTCGCGCCCTTGCTTCCAATTGTGACCAGATTTCTCCGGTCTCTCGATTGGTTCCGAGTTCGAGGTCGCTTGCGCGGTCCTCTCCCTTACGAAGCGGTGAAACGGTGTGCACCGAATCTATCGCGGACCAAGGCGTCCTTTGCCCGACTCTGAACCGGGATCGGATGGCCAATGGTCTATTCAAGAGCAGTCGCCGTAAGGTAGGCAACCACCCCCGCTCTATAGGAAACAATATAGTTCCCAGACTCCCCCGACTGTTAGTCGGAGAGCACAATCGATTGGCTTGCGCCGCTCGGTGCGCAGACCGTCCAGGAGCGCCAGAGGTTTGATTCCCAGGGGAGACTGGTTGACCCAGTGTCCTACCCAGGATTCGCACCCCATGCGTGGAGGCCATCGGATGGGTGTTGACCCGTGAGTGTGATTGACCCTGAACACATGGGTCATCGTGGCCACCTCATCATGGGCCCGTTAGCTCCCAAATCCCATCTACCGACACAGTGCGTGCCAGACAAGTAACGTAGCAGACAAAATAATATTCTTCTATACAGTTTGCATTAACGTATTTATATCTATCGTAACGCGGCCGCGCAGACGCCGACGGACACGGACCGTGTCCGGTCAGTATTCGCGGAAAGAATACTTTGCCTGCGCAGTTCGTGTCTGAGGGTACCTGCTGGGCAGTGTGAATAGAGCACAGGAACCGTGCAGGCGTTTTTTGTTTTATTTTTACGCAATGGATAACGAAAAACTATGAGAAGTTGTAAATAGATAATGCTAATAGAATATGCTAAAACCACTTGCGTGTCATATTTGAGCATAGTAATCGTAAACAAAAACCATATCCGACAAAAAAAAATCCCTGTGTCTATGAAAGTCCATTTTCAGCGCACCGTGTGCCAGGAAAGTTATAATAATAATAATAATAATAATAATAATAATTAAACGCTTTATTTGCTTTAACAAAACGGCGAGCTTATTGCCTAAAAGCAATATCTTACAGCTAACCTTAACCTAGTGGAATAACATGTTATGCGGTAAAAATAAACTAATAAATTAAATTTTAATCATTTAAATTCAGCAGGGAAACAAAACAATAAATTTAAGAAAAAAAAAACAAAAAATAAACCTATAATGACGCAAGGGACGCAATAGGGAGGAAAAAATAGAGAAAAATAAGGAAAAGTTTATGAGCGTGGGTTCAAGAGTTCTTTGAGCCTGCGTTTGAAGCAATACAAACTAGGTGCTATCCTTATACGCGAGGGTAAAGCATTCCAGAGACGGGCTCCACGTACAGAGAAAGAGTGCGAGAAGAAATCACTACTGTGACTAGGGATCGAGAGCAGTAGGTTGTCTTCAGATCTCAGAGGGCGCCCGTGAGAAGATAGAGGTTTGAACCTACTTATAAGATATTTCGGAGCGGCCCCCTTCAGGATTCTGAAGAGCAAACCTAGGACTCTCGTATCTCTCCTTTCTCGGGTCGTCAGCCAGTGAAGTCTCCTTCTGTACTCCGTAATATGGTCAAACTTTCGTAGGTCATAAATGAATCGAATGCAGACATTTTGCAGCCTTTCTACCCTGGTGGCTAGATCTTCCTTGATGTCGAGAAAGGCAACATCTGAATAATCAAGGAGAGGGAGGAGAATAGATTGGCAGATTGTGATTTTGCTTTCCTCGGGGAGAAAATTCTTGAGTTTCTTAATTGCATGAAAGCGACCAAAGAGTTTACGTCTCATCTCCTCAATGTGTGACTGCCACGAAAGATTTTGGTCGAGGTATACACCAAGATTTTTAACCTGAGAGCTGATTGGGACCTCATCCGCACCTATGCCAATCCTTGGTAAAGAATTTATGTCGATCCTCGAGGTGAAATAGCTGCTTCCGATTATGATAGCTTGAGTCTTGGATGGATTTAGGAGCAAGCCATGAGATTTCGACCAGTCAGATATCATCGCAAGATCAGCGTTAACAGAAGTTATAGCCTCGTCAATGTCTTCTGGGCGACAGTGGGAATAGATTTGGACATCGTCGGCATAGAGATGATATTTTGCATTAATCACGTTAGATATTGAGTTAATAAATAGTGAGGAAAGAAGCGGGGACAAGACACTACCTTGGGGAACGCCGGCGACTTGTGGTAGAAAATTAGAGAGCTTGTCTTTATATTTAACACACTGACAGCGGTTATTCAAAAATGACCGAAACCATTTGATGACGGGTTCGGCGAAACTACAAGATTTTAAAAGGGCAAGGAGAATGTCATAGTCGACAGAATTAAAAGCAGAGCTGAAGTCCAGAAGGACGAGAAGAGTAAGTTGGCGATTATCCATGGCTAGTCGAATGTCATCGGTTACCTGTACCAGGGCAGTAGTTGTGCTGTGGTTGGGCCGAAATCCTGACTGAAATGGGTTTAGGAGGTTATAGTCAGAGACATAAGTGAGTAGCTGATTGTATACTAAACGCTCAATTGCCTTAGCCAGTACAAGGAGAATGGAAATTGGCCTGAATTTTTCCGGTGTATTTGCATTGGAAGATTTTGGAATGGGAATAATGCAAGCATTCTTCCAGACAGAGGGCAAGTCGCCAGATGAGAGTGAATAGTTGAAAATGAAGGCAATCACTTCAGCCAGTTCATCGAGCAAAGGGATAAGGAGCGGTAAACTTATGCCATCACAGCCTACAGCTTTTGACTTAATGCTTAGCAGTACTTTTTTCACCTCGAAGGCCGACACGAGAGAGAAGTCAAAAGATGGATAGTCAGGTAAACGGTGACTGTGAATCGTTTCCAAAGTGATATCCTTAATAGCATTATCTACAATTACAGGTGGAGTCGTGAAATAGGCATTTAGAATGTCACTATCTATGCTAGGGTCAGTGTTAGGGTGCGACTTACAGATGCCGAAAGAACGGAAGAGCTTCCACATTTGAGCTGGGGAGGCCGACTGTTATATAGAATAGAAAAAAATAGAATAACGTTATTGTGCTATAAAAACATATCTTAATGAATATTACACTGGTTTTATAAAAACGACAATTTATGCACAAATGGCGGAGTTATCGCTATAGTGGGTCAGGCAGAGGAAGCATGAAAATTACCGGGCTAGGGAAAAATAGTTTGGGAAACGCTGCTCTATGTGAATATCTAAGAGTGGGATATCATAATAGGGTTAGTGAAAATTGGTCGTAATATACACCTATATTGCGCAATTTCTACGGGCCCCTTATCCTTAAAAACTTCCCCCTATTAATGCAAAAGTTTAGCAACTCGTTCAGATATCACAAAGAGCCACTTTGAGTTTGAGTCATAATCATAATTTTAAGCGGTGAAAGGATGAAATGGAGTTCTTCGCAAAGATATAACTAAGTTTAAAAATATATCGCGGAAATTTTGAGTCGCGATTGTTAAAATCGAGTTACTTCTGACTCGAATTTGGAAGATAAGCTGCATGCCAAATGAAACATGTAACAAAAATCATTTTCTGTGCGTTTGGCACATTTTATCTTGGTTTTCTTGATTATTTCTATTTTTTCCTGACTTAATAATCAAATTTCTCATTCAAAATAATAATCTAGAAATCCATTTGACAGTTTACTGTCGTTTGTCAGCAAAACGGCTCAGTATTTCGTTCTTTCCAGACATAGTAATAAATAAATTCGATATATTTAAATAAACAATAAAACAAAGCCTAAAATAGTTTATTTTAGTTTAATTTTATTGTCAATTCATTTCGCTCAAATTCAACTCTATTGGAGAAATTTTATTTTGCAAAATTACGAGCTTGGTTGGATGAGCTTGAAGCATCTATCCATCTGAAACGATGGATAAATGAAGGGCGATCGTTTACCGGTAACAAAGGGACTCCCATTAAACCTACAAAACACCGTCGAAAGTTGTGAAAGTATATATTGTGTGTTTAGTAGGTAGCCATTGACTATTCTTCAATTTGTTTTGTAATACGATTCTACGACGAATAACTTTTAGTAGGTTCCAAAGTTTCTTAGATACTATATATTTAAAAAAAAATAATATATGTATGTAACGTAAAGATTAAAGTAGTAATGACACTTACTACTTAAAACACAAATATTTTGACACGTCCAAGAGCGGTTTTTAGCCACCAATTGGACACGACGTAAATGTAATGTATACATCTCATTTAAACATAGCATCTCCCAAACCACTCTAGGAAATTCATCGCTGACGTGTGAACAGCTCTACCTGAAGAGATATACTAGTGATGATGCCAATATCTCTGGGTAGTTGGAGGTGTCGGCTACAACGGGCGAATCCGTCACCCCAGGAATTTTTAACGAAAACGATCGTTCTGTCTCCCGTGAGGTGAGAGTAGAAGACTTGGAGACGATTGATACCTGCCAGCAAAGCCAACAAGCCGGTTAGAGGCCAACGCCTTACGGCGAGGCACCGGGAAGAAGAACAGTCGGGATGCCGGAGAAATCCGACCATAACTGGTAGCCAGGGATGTCCGCTGTGTTATATATACCCGGTGCCGCGCGGATTAGACTTTGATTCTGGCGGAAGAGCTAGATAGTGGATTGTCCAGGTCTCTAAGTCTCTTCGCTCATCCCACGGCTTAAAGAAGTATTATATATAGTTATGCCAGTCTGGGGAGACGGGTTCGCCAGCTGTAGTTGACACCTCTCCAATGTCTATATTTGCGAACACTGCATTGAGAATGATTTATATGATACATGATTCATTTGTGTTGCTCGAAGAAAAGGTTGTCAGATACTTTCATAATATTGTTGTTGGAATTTTCGACTGGGTAAGAAACCGCTTCAATATTCCTCTCAGCAGTTTGGTTTTAATTTAGCAGAATAGAAAAAGTTTTAAAAATTACAGTACTATGCAATTAAAATACAAGAAACTGTAACGTGAACTGCGACGTAATATGTACCTTCTTTATGTATAAAGACTACTGCATAAAGTTTTCATGATATATATAACATGAAATGGTCTTACAAATACAAAATACTTTTAGCGAAGAGAAAACAGAATAGCGAAGAGAAAACGAAGTAGTCGTATTTATACAATAGCCAAAAAATGGTAAAAACGTCAAACTAAATGAAGAAAATCAAAAGGGAAATTGTCAGTCACCTAATTAGGATTCGTTGGTATGATACAATTCTCTCTCAATAACTTATCCATTTATATCCCCAAGAATTTGTCGACTGAACGCCTCAAGCTTTGAAGGAAATCATCGGCGAGCAACGATGAAACTATCGTAAAGCACATCAATATTAACCATAGAAAATACACTGAATTTCGTTAAATTTAGTATCTGCCGATGTGCCTGCGGCGCCGTCTGTCAGTTCGCCTGACAACGCCAAACTCTCTAATCTCAAACACAATACTTTAACTAAACCGACAGCGACTGTAATCTCAATTAATTAAACCACTGCAAATACTTAGTGCGTTGCGGTAGCTGTGCAATTGACACTTCGCTAGACGGATTGTTGTAATTACTCCCTTGGGGTCTTTGAACTGGGATTGATTTATTTGAGGTGTCTTGAGGCGGGGGACACGCGTCTAGCCCGGCAAGATAAACAAAAGCAAGATGAAAATAAACACGCCCCCTTGTGTCGCGAGATTCGTCCATTTTCATGAGAAGTGGCTTGGAAGTAATTAGGTTTGCGCCATAACTGGCGTGTGAGAGGGAAATCTAGCGAGAATCGAGTGGATTTTGGGCGAACTGTGCCTCTCAGCAATACGATATTTTTATTACATTATTAATTTTATAGCGATTCTCATAATAACGAAATGGCTCAGGTTTCTAGAACTTAGGGCTATGGTTTCGATATACATGGTTTGTCCGTGAAGTAATGAGATTGGGTGGGTGAGTGGGAGAATAACATATTGATCCGATAGGTACATATTAGTAAAATTCTTCAAAATAGTATCCTTGGACGTCGATACACCATTGCCAACGCGATTTCCACGCTGCAAAGGCCACCTGGAAGTCAGCTGCCGAACCTCTTTCAGAGACTGTGACAGGTCATTGGATGGCGTGAAAATCTTCGAAACGTACTGATTCCGTACAGTTTCAGGTCCTTACTGGAATACCCATAATTTATCGCCTTTTATTAGGTCATCTAAAAAGTCCGGTTCAATTTCTACCTGCTCCAAAATCTCTCGGGAAACGGCAAACCGTCGTTGTTTTTGTTCATCACTCAACACTTTTGGCATCAATTGATTTTGTCATCAAAACCCTCCGCATGTTCCAATTTTCAGAACCGAACCGTTGTTTTGAACATGTTGAGTCTTCGGCGATTAATGTTACACTCAAACGACGGTCGAAGTGTAGGACATTTTCACTTTAGCCACATTTTCATCCAAACCACTCATTAAAGGGCGTCCAGATCGCTCTATGTCTTCAAAGGTCTCCCGACCGTTCTTGAACACACTGAACCACCAGAAAACCTTGGCACTTGACAGGGCGTCGTCTTTGTAAGCCTCCTTGACCAATACAAGCGTGTCATAAGCGGTTTTGCCAAGGTGTGAGCTAAGCCCCAATTTTGATATTTTCTGCTGTGACAAAAACTGAAAAACAGTTTTTCGCCATGTGTAACTATCACTGCGCCAGAACTCAGACTTGATTACCGTCCAGTGAGTTGTTTATCTTAGACCCCCCATCACAAATCCCGCCGCCAGGAAGCGCGCTGCTGGTGACTGGAGCGCCTCATTACTTTACGGACACACCATGTTGTACATGTCACATAGCTACCGCTCTCGCCTCTCTATGCCGTCATCACAACTCTACATACTACTACTAATGAATAGATGCTACAAGCACTTTCTTACACCGCTATCATTGGGCCCGAGTCATTTACTTGTTTATTACACGACTACTTTATAAAAAAAATAGTGTAATGTGTTTGGGTTCATCGATGTATGTTTTCCGTTTCTTTATTCCACCATAACTTCTAAACGCTTAAACCGATTTAGAAGTGTGTTGTTTTGTTAGAATTTGTATGTCCTTAACAGTCGAAATATCAAGTAAGTAGTTGTCTAAATGACCAATTGCCCAAATGTCACAAAAGAAAGCAATCTGCAAAATCTTGATCACGACGTCGACGCCGCCTAATTGTGAGCCCCTCGGTACGTCCGAAACGCAACTCTGGAACGCGATTTTAGCGAAACAGAGTCCGTGGAGGAACACGTAAAGCGCCTCGCGCGCGCTATGTACCGTAGGGCTGACACCCCGCCTCACAAGCACATCCGTCAGTTCGCTCCGCTGCACACCAGGCCGCCAAATGTCCGGAAGCAGTACCCACGCAGTCTGCTGAATTAGCGGACCACCAGCGCGGGTATCGCAGCACAGCAGTCTTGCCACAAAAGACGCCATGTACCCACTCCCGTCTCAATCCTTCACGATAAGGTGCCTAAGCGCATAACACTGAGTCTTGTCGCAGGGCTCAAAGCTCTGCGACGTCATATCCCGAAAGCCGGGCCAATGGGCCCGGTTCATGCAAAATCCCACGAAAAGGCAGAGTGCCTAGTGGAAGACGTCACGGGCCTCTAGCAAGGCTCGTCGACAGATATTCAGAGCCTAATTGTACTAAGGCGGGCGTACCAGAAAATGGTTTTAGGTATGCACACGCTTGGTTATAATATAATTATATAAGAGAGAATAAATGAAATCAAGTTATGTAGGTTCTTGTTAGTATTTAAAAAATCCTGAAATATCATTTAGAAAAATAAATGAAAGTACGAATTTTAATTAAAGAATTAATTTAAAATAGACAAATTAAACAAACCTAAATTATCAATAGTTAAAAAATATGAATTTAAGTCTAAGTCAGAACTATGAAATCAAATATTATACAAAATAAGTTTTAAACATAATCAAAATATAATTTAAATTATCATTGAGCGAATAAATAATAATAAATCGAAATCATAAAAATAAAATGGTAAACGGATCAAACGGTAAACTCAGTCAAAAAATTCAAACTAGAGTGTCAAATTATTTATGGCTCTTTTAACGGCCTCCATTTATTATCCACCTATGGCTCAGCTTCTTGAAGGGGCCTTTTCTCTGTATTGATTTAATATTTCCTTATAATAAGTTCTATTCCCTGGGGCGCAAATCAATAAAATAAGTAAAAAATGAAAAATAAACAAATAAATAAATAAGAAAATTAACAATTAGTAAACGGTAGACTAAGAAAGTTTAATCCATTGGTTACATTTACGTACTGAGGAATATTCTCGATTTCCAGAACCTTAAAAATTAAGCACTTTGCGAATCGCTCGTTACCTATGTAATAATTGGACGGAGCATATGTGCTAAAACTCTGCTAGCGGTTTTGCAAATGGCTCTAAAATGCATTCTTTAAATCATCCATTCCTATCCCACCAATGAACTGTATATTGAATCCAAGGTGGCTCTCTGAGTTACTTTCCTAGTGCATCGCCGTAAACGTTGGACTCTGGCGGGTTCGTGGCTTTGCTGGACGGTAGATTTGTATCGTCCAAAATCTTCTACGCTCACCCCACGTATGACAGAACGATCATAACCTTTAAAAAATCCTGGGATGACGGGTTCGCCCGCGTTGTAGTCGACATCTCTAAATGTATATTGAATCACAGGTCCTAGACTGTAGGCAGCTATTCGTAAAGATATCACTATTTCAGCTGTACTTAGAAAGAAATTAAACAGTGAATTAGGAAACGTCAGGGCAACTAGACAATATTTTGCTGATAGTGAAATTTTATACAGTAGGCAAACGTCGATTGGACAAAGGCATAACCTCTTTATAGGGCCTAGATTATTGAACAAGCTTAGTAATGACATGAACATGAATACGACATATGGATTCTTTTGAAACAAGGTTGTGAAGTGGCTAATAAGCAAGCAAATAAGCAGGTACACCATTATTATGTTAGATAATCATAATCGTAATCATTTTAATTTTTCAAAAATGACTAAGTATCTACAACAATCAAATAGGTAGATACATAATCTGGTGAAATCGTCAAAATATATTACATATGAGGAACATAACTACTTATGTACATAACTACATATCAGCGTAATAATATGCCTCCCAATAACAAATAACTTTTTTTGTTTTCATTAATACTTTAAAATTTCGAGTAGTTAGCACCTACAGTATTACAGGTAAAAGTATTGTTTCATCGTGCTGATTCATAGATGCACGAGTCAAAATAATAGCTGAATTGTGTCAGTGGATTTCACTGGAAATCGATGCATTTGTTGATCGTATGTAGTGGACTTAAGGTCCGTTACAGACTCCATTTCCAGAAATATATCCTTCGTCAATACAAATAAAAATTACGCTCTTTGGCAAATGTCAACTCTCAGGATATTTTCTAATATCTTGATTATTTTGGAATATAGATTCAGCTTTATCCAAATCTTCTATATCATATAATGGATGTTTAACTAAGCTATGAAAATTATGATTGAATTGGTTCTCAAGCCATTGCTGCACCACAAGACTTTTATTCTCTTTGGCAAATGACAACTTTTTATTTATTTATTTATTTAAGAATTAATTACTATAAAACATTGATTAGCTTACAAAAATAACAGGAACCGAATGGCAAAACCTAAACCTTTTGCTTATTTGTTTCTGTCACCCAACTGGGACTAGCCCGTTCTAGGGTGGACAGGACTCCAATATTACAATCAAGTTTGCTTGATTGCTTGGTTGCTTACAAATGTACAAGTTTTAGTAAAAAGCTAATGACACTAAATTGCCCTAAAATGTGGTCTTCAGAATAAAATAAAAAAAATAAAAAAAAAATGTTAAAAATAATATAATAAATAAAATGCAATTTCATTATATTATCGGCAATAAATATAATATAAAATTCGATTAAATAATATAAATAAAGATATATGTGAGAAAAGAAAGAAACAGTCATTAATATTTAATATATGTAATATAGGACTTAGTATAAAAATACCTAGACAAAACAGTATAATTCATTGTCAAAGTCAAATAATTTTTGGTAGTTAGTTCAATGTTAAAATATACTAAACATACATGTTTAAAAATATGTTAATAATTTGTGCCCCTAAGTCTTATTATACTATTATATCTAACATTTGATGTATGGTTAGTCTGTCATGATTCGATAACCATTTCTTTAATTTATTTTTGAATGCCCTAAATGTCAAATTCATTTTCATTTCCATTTCATCAGATTATAAAATCTCGGCGCAATGAAAGAGTAATGTCTTTGTCCAAATGATGTTTTCCTTCTGGGTATTATTAGGCTATTTTCTAAAACTTGTTTCGTTGGTCGCCAATTCTGAATTATTCCTAAATTTGAGTTATTGTCCAAAAATAGCCTTAAGAGGGAAGTTTTTAGAAAAAGTTGCTTACAATCAAGAACTTTAGCTTCCTTATAAAGTTCATTAGTGGGATGGCGATATGGTCTACGTAGAATAATTTTTAATATAAATTTCTGTGCAACTTGCAATGGCTCTAGCAGGGTTTTACCACATCCACCCCATCCAATTATGCCGTAAGTAATAAGCGATTCAAAAACTATCAGAATATTTTCCTTTATTTTATAGATTAAATATTTTGGATATTCAGCTTCATCAAATAATTCAGCTTCATCAAAATCATATATTGGATTTCTAATTGAGGATATTTTGGATATTCAGCTTCATCAAATAATTCAGCTTCATCAAAATCATATATTGGATTTCTAATTGAGCTATGGACCATTAGTTTTTTGAATTGGTCCCCAAGTCAGTACTGTACCACAATACTTTCCAGTCTAAAGCCAATAATGCTACATACATATCTGTGGCAGGATTGGGTGATATTTCTCAACTGGATAGGTCACCTTATAGTATGTGACTTCCTCCGAATTTAAGTAACGCTTTATTGCGACGTTTAAACCTCACACATAACTCGACCTCTTGTAACAATCCGCCGGGGAGCTTCTTATATTTGTCCCGCAAAATAAACACCGAAAAAGGGGTATTTTAGTATAAGGTTTACTTTGGAAGCGAGGGACTTTGCTCGTCGCACAGTAATAGCTTGACGAGGACATTTCCCCCCAAAAAATAGCAAAAAATTGCTAATCTGGAAGCTAGCCAGCTCTAGTGATGACTAACCCAAGTATAATTGTAAGTAAGAAAAACTGCTATCTTGTTTGGTCAGTGTTGGAAAAACGGTGGTTTTTAAAGAATCAAGTGGTATTTCATAGATTATAGTAAGTTCATTTATAATTAAAGAATTAGCGATTTGACACATTCCATACTAATATAAAACCAATGAGTGGCTTCAGTAATCTTGTGATATTTTTCGACATCTTTATTTTGACATTATTAATTAAAATTTATTTTAGGCACTTATCTCGACTAGTTTTAAGCGCGACTAATTTCAAGATTATTGTACTACATTATTTATTTACCTATATATATTTACATATTAGTTATTAGTTATTATTTATATATTAGTAACTCTATGTATTTATATATTTATACATTAGTTATATAAATAGATGTAGGTATAATACCTATACCTATTTCTGTAACTAATAATAATAGTGATATACTTATATCTTTATTACCCAGCAGAGGTGGCATAGAAACTAATTATAAAAATCATCACGCGTAAGCCTTACAGGTACTCATCGGAAAAATTGTTTGGGGAATATGAAGTATTGGATTTGAGACAGCTCTACTTAAAATGCTGTGTAAATTTTATTCAATTCAAATGCAACAGGACATTCTCTCAACAAATGCATACAACACGGCGATCTGTTGCTAAAAAAATAGATATTCCCCGAATGATGACCTCTTTTGATCAAAGGCATTTTACTGTTTTGGGCCCCAGGGCATATAACCTATTAGATGATGGAATTAAAACAATTCAGATTAAAGATTCCTTTAAGAAGCAGAGCCATATGTGGCTAATAAATGAAGGCCGTGAAAAGAGCCACAAATTATTTGACTATCTATTACGATTTTTATTTTTATTCTTATTTTATTTATTTATTTTTTTATTTTACTGAGTTTATTTATTTATTTTTTTATCTATCTATCTATTTACTATTATTATGATTTCGATTTTTATTTATTTACTCGATAATTTTATGATTATTATTTGAAATACTTCTTGATGCTATTTTAATTTATCTTTCATGTTTAATTTTTAAGTTTAGTTATTATTTTTTTTTTTTTGTGTACACATGTAAAATATTTCCTGGTACACCTGCCTTAGTACAGGCCTAGGCCTAGTTAGGCGGTGTTGACGTAGTGACCAAGATACTGCAGTGTGCTCTATTTTTCGCTACTGGTCCAATCCCATTTTTTTTGTAATGCTGCAGGAAATTATATTTTATGCGTTACCTTTAATAAATAAATAAATAAATAAAATCTGTATGCAAAATAATAATGAATCAGTTTCTAATGATTATTATCATTTACTCTAACTGCATTTACAAACGAGTGACATCTATGTATTGATATCTAATGCAGTGTAATGTCCGCTCTAGCACAAGCCAAGCTCATTCGGCATGGCATTTATTAATACACTACCCTTGCTATGGGTTATTGTCCTCTATGTATGTATATTGTATTTTTAAGCTATTTTTTTGTGAATATACTAAAATAAATAAAAATAAATAAAACTTTCCTTGCTGGCTCTCTGTAGATAATCGAAATATCCTACTTTTTGTCATCAGTGGTTCTTTGAAAACATTTCAATTTTATTTCCCACTCAAGACGCCGTCGTAGCGCGTCTACAAATTATACAAATAATTTCGATTCGATTCAATTTCCCTCCTTGAGGTGTCTGCATGGCGCGAGGCGGACAGTGTGAGTATAGAATAATCGGTCACAGATATGACAGGAACTTCGATTTACTCTGAAATTTTTTTACGAAATCCTGTTGTTGGAAAATGCTACTATTGTTATAGTTGTTTTTTTATTTGAGGCACATCCGCGCGGTGTACTGACGGTGCGATACAGGGAATGATGTGAGTGTGATGATGAATAGGTGTTGTTACTGCATCGTCGATTGTGAACGATTGAATAGTGTAGTTGCAGCTGCAAAGCACGCTTTTTTCTGTAAAACAGAGGAACTGACAAAAATTTCAATCGAATAATAAAGTTTTTCCAAACCTTTCATTCTATCGGGTCGTCGTTCTACTCCGTCAGCGGCGCTGTGCGGTCAAATCGAATCAAATCAATTTTATTGTCTTCTAACCTTATACATATTACTTAAAATATAAGTATACAATACTTCAGATATATTTTATTACATAATTTGATTAAAAAAAACAATTAATCAATTTAATGATTTATTATATAGCCGACTAAGATTAAATTATTCTAAAAATCGATACTAAAGCTTTCTGAAGGGTCTCACCACATAATTTATAATAGTAGTCAGATAATTATCATAATTAAAAATATATTAAAATACTAACTTAAGAATATTTTAACTCGGATAATTATCAATTAAGTTGTCATGAAGTGGAAAATAATACTGTGCTACAATTAAAAAATACGAGTGATTATATTATAATAGTCAATACAATTGTCAAGCTAAATGAAGAAAATAAAAATTGAATTTATCAGTCATCTAATTAGAATTCGTTATTTTCTTACAATTCTTGCTCAATAGGGTAGCGTTTTAATTTGTAATTAAACTAGGGTATTTTACCGTTTAAATATATGTTCTTTAGCTAGTTATATCGTACTTAATTTACGTGTTAAAATGCTTTATAAACGCCAGACCTGGAACGGGTTTATCACAGTTGGGCGGCGTTGAACAGGTATAGCTACGAAGAATTTAATCAGTTAATGATTCGTGATTGGTTATCATCTATATATTGTAGCAATGATAATAGCTTTGGTTAGTAACTTTAAAATAAATAAATTTATATTCATAGACCTATGTTTTTCGCTATATTAATGTTTGTTTTTAATGATTCTCCATGTACAACAGTGTGCATGTCTTTCTCTTTCTTTTTTCATTACTTTCTACAAATAAATTTGAAAAGTATATAATAACAGCTAATTGTTCATATATTTAAGGTTATTTTCGATATAATTAACTTTTTACCCTAACGAAATTTAAACGACTTTTTATACTGACTGATCTGATGACTGATCTGGTATCATACACTCCTCTTTACTAAACTGTGGTGTGAGTCTGCGCTAAATATCTCGCCGCAGGGAGCGAAAATTAAATTACTAGTCATAATTTGCGTAAAACATGCTCGCATGTCAAAATAAATACAATTACATAAAATTGCTGACAGTTACGTTCTCTGCTTTTAAATCCCTTTAATGAGGAGAACATATATATGTAGGTATATTTCAAGGAGGGAGCGATGGAATTAACATCAACATAGCAGCCCCCTATTAATGCTCAGGATAGCGGTGTCGACTACAACGGGCGAACCCGTCACCCCAGGCTGGTATAACGATATAGATCGTTCTTTCAGCTGTGGGATGAGCGTAGAAGACAACAGGGGACGGGGACAACACAATCTACTGTCTAGTTTACCAGAAACCCGTTAGAGACCAACGTCTTACGGCAAGGCACCGTGAAAGGTAAACAGCGGTTAGCCTCAACCCCTAAATACCAGTTTTGGTTAGATATCTCCGTTTAGACTTACCTCCGTCCTCCTGACTGGTTACGGGTCCGAAGTCACTTACGCAGCCTCTACCTGTTGTATTAGAGCGGTGATTCAGTTTGAATTTATCGCGGATCTGGGCGTTCTTTGCCCGTAGTGCCACACAGGATCGAGTGGCCAAAGGTCATTTCAAGAGTGGCATGACATCAGGTGAAACATCCACCCACGCTGCTTAGGAAACAGTGAATTTTTCCATAGTCTCCAGACCCCTTCAGCAATTTGTCAGAATGCACAACCGATTGGCTTCGCCGACCGGTGCGCAAACCGTCCAGTGGTGCCGGGATGCAATCCCGCCGGGGTAACCAGTCCACCACCTCTGAGGCCTGAGACACGGGAGTTTTGACCCGGGGTAGCCTTCCACTCGACGGGGCTTAGTGGAAGGCTTAAGCACGCCAGGGGGTCACGGGGTCACGTGTTTAAGCACGCCAGGTACGAAATCCTGCAACTCATTATGATGGGAAAAGTTGCGGGGAAAAGAAGACCTAGCCGTAAACGGAAATCTTGGCTGTGGAACATTCGAGAATGGACCGAGATTACGAGTATCGCCGAATGGTTTTGCCTGGTGAAGGACAAAAAGAAATATGCAGAGCTGACTGCAAACTTTCACTAGTTGGAGACGCACTAAGAAGAAGATTTATTTCTTCGGATCGCTGTTGGTACGCAGGCCGCCGGTTGGAAGCCACTGTTGTATAATATCAACTCGGTAAGTATTATACCTTTCGCTCGCTCTAAGTAGCCACCACTTAAGCCGCAAATTCAATTAATAATAATTGATGTATACATTTTGATTCAAAGTGCTGGTCGAGTGACCAGCCTCTTAGCTAACTTGTTTAATTTAAACTTCCTCCAGATGGCGCGCAGAAAACAACCCTGCCCAGTTATTATATTGCGATATTATGTTCTGTTATTATTCACAATATATAATTGTAGTAATGGCGCAATCGTAATAAATAAAATAATCGTAATAATAAAAGCACAAAAGTTACTAATAAGAGTCATAAACAAAAAGCCTCCTCGGTACAGTTCAAACCACCTCTTTGCGGAGTTTAAGGTTTTGGATATCTGCCAGCTATTTATTAAGCAGTGCCTTGTAAGCTTTCACAAAACTAAAGAGTACAGAGCAAGAAGTCAACAAAATGCTGGTAAGGAATTTTTCACAATTCCAAAGGTTAAAAGCACATTTGCCCGAAGACAATGTTTTTTTATCGCCCCGAAAGTTTATAACTCACTATGTGAAACCACGAAAAACGTGAAAAATTATGTAACTTTTAAAGGTAAAGTAAAAAACTGGCTTCTAGATATTGGGCGTTCAAAAACTAAAGACCTTATTAATACTGTAGGGTGAATATTTAAAAAAAATACGTATTTGTAAAATTGTGCAATATTACATATCATTTTCTTAAACATATATACTAGAATGTAGTGTTTATTCATATATTTGTATATATTATTACTTATTTTCCACTTAAATTTATTGTATATAATGTAAAGTTTACTTTATTTTTAGCCCTTAATTGCATACATATATATTTTTTTTCTACTTTAAATTTTACTTTAATTTGTGTAAACAACACATTTGTTAGATTTAGAAATATTTAAAATTGATCACCTTCGTCAGTTCGCGAGTTACAAAAATACAGTTGGTATAACACAGCACAGCCAGAGACAGACCTTCTAGGTCTAGTTGGTTGTGCGATTTCGCCTCATTCGGATATGCTAGCATATTTATATCCATAGAGCTATGTTTTTCGCTATTATAATGTTTGTTCTTAATTATTCCTCATGTACAACAGTATGCATGTCCTTGTATTTTTTTGTTCTTGTACGTTATAAATAAATAAATAAATAAATAAATAAATAAATAATATTAGGTCCTTATATATGAAATTACCGATTCCTAATACTGGCTGCTTTGAATTCAAATGTCGCGTTCATATTATAATTCAAAATCTTATTTCAAATTAAAGCTAGAAAAGTTCAGTTTCGAAATCAGTTATTCATTTGTTTTCGCTTGATTTAATTTTACTCCGCCATCGTTATGTTCACAGATATGGAAAAATCAACAAGTAAATATTATAATAAAAAGAATAAAAACACGACTGCCGTTACAGAAAGTGAACTATTGTACTATTGTAACAATATATATAAAAATGAATCGCCGTGCGTTAGTCTCGCAGGATCTCGGAAATGACTCGACCGATTTGACATATTTTTCTTTTATATTGTTTGTCTTGATTCAGGGGTGGTTTACAAAAAAAATATTTAGGAAAAACTCAAAGAAACAACTGCAAATCGAAAAACTCGAAATTGGTCATTTTGGGAAATGGGCCACTTTCAATAGATGGCGTTCGCGCGATCCTATTGTTTGACAGCTGCTTCATCCATAACTGTTATTCATTCCGTGCGATTATGTAAAATTTCAAATAGTCAAAAATCGAAAAGTCGAAAAAGTCAAAAGAGTCACAAAAGTAAAAAAAGTCGAAAAAGTCGAAAAAATCGAAAACGTCGAAAAAATCGAAAACGTCGAAAAAGTCGTTAAAGTCGAAAAAGTCAAAAAGTCCCAACAGTCGAAAAATGCAAAAAAGTCGAAAAGTCGGAAAAGTTGAAAAAGTCGAAAAAGCCGAAAAAGTCGAAAAACTCAAAATGTACATGATTTGCCATATTACAGATTTCAATGAATTGGATTTGGAAGTTTGATTAGGATCAATAAACGCTTATGAAGAGTTGCAATCAAATCAATTTTAGGTGGTACGAAGTTCACCGGGTCATCTAGTTTTTAATAATTTTTATTACTTTCTTTAATTTTTATTACAGTCTTTGTATCGATCGCGCCGCGACTTGTCGAGATACTATTAGTATCTGACGCTAGGTGCCATCCGGCGTTAGGGGCTTCCCCCTACTGGTATAAAATTCATAAAGAAACATTTTTTCAAACATTATACATAGTATGTACTGGAATATCTGTTCATACTTGCAAGACATGTATCTTGCATGTCACCGGGCCTCAGGCTAAGACGTCTCGTTTTCTAATATTATTTAGACACTTTTGCAGAAGACTGAGAAAACAGTATTATTATATATTCGCAGACGACAATGATAAAAAAACAAAGGACGAAGTGGGTATTTAATAGCCTGCCTACTTTCTCTTAGTTGAGTAGGGAGTCAGAAATAACATTAGCCCCTCCCCGCGAGTTGGTGGGAGGAAAGTCACGAGAAAACGCATTCTGGGCAAAATATTTTTTCAGACTTAATTAAGTCCAGGCGCCTCGAGAGGGGACGGAACCCGGATAGGTAATTTCGTGATACTGCCCCTATTAAAAGTGGAACTTTTTCTTGTAAATGGCTTCATAGCGTGCGGCAGAGGGTATAGACATGACTTGAATTGAATAGACAGACATACTGTAATAAGTTTCTGCACATTTCGCATTTTCCTTGTTAAAAATATGACTTTTTTATTTTCGTTAAAAATGTACCCGGCCGCGATAGTATTATCCAATAATACAGTGTAAAAAAACACTAAAAACACGCTTTTCAAGTCCAAACACGGCTATGATACGATATTCCATCATGGAATGCTAGTGCCTATCTTCCAGCCTCATCATCAGACCTTGAAACCTAATCGTGGTCAAAGTTCATTCCAAGACTTTTCCAACAAGTCCAAACACAGCTATGATACGATGTTCCATCATGAAGTTCCAGTACATCTTCCGACTCTATCATCAGATCAGTTCGACAGTACCATATAATTGTATTGTCATCAGAACTACATACAGCTGCCAATTTTCATGACGCTACGATCCTTGGAAGATGGTTAAATTAGTTACCTTAGATTCCATTACATAGTTACATACAGGTCGACCTAATAAAAGCTTGTTAAACATATGGTGTTTTTTACCTGATATAAACTATTTCGGCCAAAACAAATATTACATCTTATTTCATAAAATTGCTTTCCTGGACCACTAACCGACCAGGAGGGAAAGTATTGTGAACTCCCTAAAATTTTTGACGAAAATATTCTTTTGGAGCCCCCTGAGACGATTAAGACCGTGTCCAGATTGAAGTCTGGCTGTGTGACTGTGTGTGCGTCTGTGTGTGTGTTTGTGGATTCTTCCACGATAAAATATATACACAATATATACAATATATACTTGTAGGATTTCTCAAAATTACAGAAATTACCTATACACCCGACAGATAAACGCAGTACTCGGCCGTAGTACTCGGCCAGTACTCGGCCAGATGAACGCAGTACACTTACACGGCCCGGTGGCGTATTGGTTAGGTCGCCTGATCTTACATTGTAAGGTCCCGGGTTCGATTCCCGGCTGGGTCACCATTTTCCGTTGGGATCAAATTAACGGAATTGCATTTTGAACTCTATCGATGAAATGCAATAACAAGACACATACTTACACACATGTTACATGCACACATACATATAAATATTTCATAGTAGGGTTGGTTGTAAGAGATTGTAATATGACAATAAACCCGCCCATTGTGAAATTTCACAATAAAGAGTAGAAAACAAAAAAACAAACAAAGTACTAAATATCACCTCAATACAGGCTCTGCCTAGTGAGTTGATAAAATCCCGCCGAAGCCGCACCTTTAGTAAATTTCCAGGGTTCTACATTTTGTATGTACAACTAAATCATGTAAAATATACTATAGGAAATTTAATCATGTAATACTAGGGATAAATAAAATAAATAAATAAACTAAATAAATAAATAAAAGGCTTCATTCGATTGAGCTAAAATTTGGCAGGCACGCATAATTTGGTCATGGCAAGAGTTGAAAAGATTGTGGTCGAAATCGGTCCACCAGACGGCATCCTAGTCATACATCAATCTCGAAATATTGCAGTTAGAGTCTTGACATTTGGTGCACAAATGCCTTGTTGGAACGAAATTATGGTGGGAATGTCTCGTATACAAGCGACACAAATAATATTTAATATGCGCCATATTTAAGAAAATACTACAATACCGACAATTTTATTACCACGAAAAATACTACAAATATGTTACGAATCTGTGCGCGAGGGGTGGTTGGGTTGGCGCGTGGGGGAGGAGGGAGGGAAAGAGGTTTTCCGCTGAGGGGGAACTTGTCCTCTTGCCGGGAAGATATTGGGGTAGCACAACCAACGTTTTTTTCCCGTTAAAGGTGTATCCGGCCATGTCAGTGTTAATCACCAACAGATGGCGATATTTGCAAGATTTAATTATTTCGCCCGAAACTAAATAACTACATCTTAAAACCCTCACGAATAAAATTACATAATTAGCTGGTAAAATTACCAACTTGAAATAGAAATGGGCAGGCCATATAGCTCGTGGAACCGACGACCGTTGGGGAATAACGTTTGTGGAATAGCGGACCACGAAGCGGCAGACGCAGTGTGGGATGGCCTCCCATAAGATGGACCGACATTGCCGCTGTTGCAGGAAGTAGGTGGATAAAGGCGGCTTAAGACCTCTCGTCACATTCTATAGAGGGAGCCTATGTCCAACAGTGGACGTCTGCCAACGTGTTTTTGGATGTCTACCGACTTACGTCTCATTATTTTTTTTAAAATTATGGTAACTAATATAGAAAGAGTTTCTACGCAAATCCTTCGATAATGAACCAGTTTATAATTTTGACTTGCCTTGGACATTCAGATCCAAAAACTAAGATTCAACCGAGTTCGAAAACGTTCAAGCGCGATTATTCTTACAATGTAAGCGGTGACGATTATCTAGCGTCGCGCTTAGCCACATTTTTTAATTGGGGTCTAAATTATTTACAATTAATTAAAGGCTGAGAGCTCTCTGAGAGTTAGGCTAAATATGCTTTGCCATTAACACCCTTATACCACCACTGCGGGAAAACAGTTTTACCGTGTGAGCGCTGCGATCAAACGTTTAGTATCCGCCTGCTCGCCGGCGCGTACGCACGTTGAATCGTATCTGACGCTTCATCAACGCTGGATTTTTATTGGTCAAACCCGACAGCAGTGACCCCGCCCTTTTCTTCGCGGATCCGCCCATTTCAGATATTTTTCTCAGGTTGTATGTCGCCTACGGTACGGTAGTATGTAGTAAGTAATATTGTTAAACTCCTTGTTCCGCAAAAAAACACATGGTTTCCTTGTATTTTTTTTATTTTTCAGGTAAAATCTATTCTTGAATCTTTTACCTCTGGAATCGCTGATAGTTACAGATTGTTGTAAGTGTAAAAAAATACTACTTTTCTTAAAATAAAATCTTAAACGCGTTTTTCTCAAAACCATGTTGTGCCGGTGATATAAAAAAACTACCTGACTGATCGAGTTGTTTCAAAGAAACAAAAATAAAGATTATTAATTTCTCTTCTATATGAACTAAAAAAAAATCAGGAAAAATAGTTCTATATATTTCTTTTTACTATTTAAGGTAAACACTACATTTTGGAGCAAAAATCGAATTTATGTCTTTAAATCCTTGAAAATTCATTAAAAAGATTACTTTCAGTTATTTTTTTTGTTCACCTAGAGAATACATATGTCAAAATTAATATCTTAGATAACTTTTTTATTTCTGGCAAAATTATGCTCGCTATTACCGGCGCAAAAAATACTGTCATTTCTGCAGCGCTAGAAACATTTGAAATTGAATATCTCACTAAATTAATAGTTTAAAAAAACACTAAAAACACACTTTTATAAATGCACGTAAAAACCACATTATCAGACCTTAAAACCTAATCGTGGCCAAAGTTCATTCCAAGACTTTTCAAACAAGTCCAAACACAGCTATGATACAATGTTCCATCATGAAGTTCCAGTTCATATCTTCCAACTCAATCATCAGATCAGTTCGACAGTACCATATTGTATTGTCATCAGAACTATATACAGCTGCCAATTTTCATGACGCTACGATCGTTGGAAGATGGTTAAATTAGTTACCTTAGATTCCATTACATAGTTACATACAGGTCGACCTAATAAAAACGTATAAAAATAGTTTTTGTTAGTATTGCAAAAAATATTTTTATTTTTCAAATGTTAGTCAAACTTATATAAAAGGTTCATGATCAGATTTCAGCTTTAAGTAAAGTTTTTTTGGCCTCCTAAACCAGGCTCCCCCTTTAAGTAATATTCCCCACACAATCGCATGTATATATGTGAATGTTATAATTTATTGTACTTCTATATAGACTTCGAGATAGAAAAACAAATAATAAATAATTAAAGAATTCCGACAAGAGATCTTACTAATACTCGCCATTTTTACAGTCGCCTTTGTGAACACTCAAGTCGAGGTCGCCGGAAAATCTCAGCCCAAGAAAGGTTGTCGCTATATGGCTTCTATTCTGTAAAGCCTTTGTTGGAACCCTCGTTTAGCCTAAGCTTTATGCATGCATTGGCGAAAAGCACAAAGAAGCTTCAACATAAGAGTAATGTTAAGATTATAATAATATGTATGTACTTACATTTGTCGGGGAAAGAGTAGTGACTGGCAAGAATTGAAAAGTGGCTGAAATCGGTATTTGTACCTTGAAATATTGCGCTTAAAGACTTGAAATTCAGTACACAGATTCCAACAAGCACAAAAGCTTGTTGCCGAATATAGCTTTTAGCTGATGAAAAGTCATGTAAAGGCGTTCAGATTAACTCTCAGCTATGTAAAGGTGTCATTTAAAGAAATTTGGCTTATATTACCTTCTAGTCATAAAATTTTGTCGTATAGAGCCTTTTAGTTGAATAAGTGTGGTATAATCGCTATAAAGCATACTAATTGATAACCACTTTATGACTGACAGCTGTATAGTGTTCGAATAGATAACCTTTATAGAACAAATAAAAAAAAGCTACTACTTTTCCCTTACTCCACCAAAGGCTGTATAGTGGTTACAAAACCCACCCTTATACAGCTTATATTGTGGTCACTAGAACCTCACTTACGCAGCTTATAGTTTTATAAAGGTTATATTAAAGTTGCACATGCCATATAAGCAAAGTGGCCATTTTTATATAGGTAATACACGTAATATAGGTAAATCCTATATGAAAGTGTGTGAACAATATCCAGAAAGTATTCTTATTTACTGCGAAAAATAAAATTAATTTACAAAAATACTTTAAACACTAATTATGAATTAAAATTGAGTTAAAATATTAATATTTTGAAGTCACATTAAAATTTTGTTAGACATGCTACTTAATATTGTCGATGAACGATGTCCGCAAGAGAATTTTTTGTATTAAACTACAATACAATCATTTTAAAGTCAATAGAATGCAATATATTAATATTCATTAGGAATTCTATGTTTGCGACGGAAAATGATCATGCAGCTTCCTTTCGTTACCATTCTATGTCATTTTAAGGCATT
Source organism: Micropterix aruncella (assembly GCA_944548615.1). Taxonomy (NCBI): domain Eukaryota; kingdom Metazoa; phylum Arthropoda; class Insecta; order Lepidoptera; family Micropterigidae; genus Micropterix; species Micropterix aruncella. The sequence continues at coordinate 1,926,731 of OX155962.1, forward strand.
ACCCGATTAGAAGTTGTTATAAAGTATCAATTGGCGACACTTTTACAGCTGCTAGCTATATAATGGTGGCCTATTACACCAAAGGTAGCAGTAATGACCTTTATTCAGCTACTATTCAGCTAAAAGCCGTATAAAAGGCGCCTAATCCGGTCATATAGCAGTCATATAAACGTGTATATGACTGCTATATGATCAGTTCCTGTGACTAAAAGCTGTAGCGATAACATTGCCGTGACCGTTTTATAGCCAATTTGTGTTACTTGGGATGCCTTGTTGGGCCGAAACCACATTGTAAAATTTTGCTGGGCCGAAACCACAAGTAAATGATTAATATGTGATAATGCGATATTTTTATATTTAAATTGTGCATCATAATACGAAAGACTAAGAATTCTAGAGAAATAATCCTAAGACGCTACAAGATTGAATTTAAATTATTATTTAACTGCACGCGGGAGTCACTTTAATTGATTACAAAAAGATTTTTCACTGTTGGAAAGAGGTAGTCGCCTTAACTAAAAACCTAATCAAATATTAAACAAAAATGTCCTTATTGCACTGTCAATCCTAATTAATTACATATTTAAATTGTTATATTCCTCAGTGGATGACATCACAATATCTCGGCACAATATTTGTGTTGCTAAAAGATATCCACTTTGTAGAGAAGTTGATTGCGTGCGAAAGCGTAGTTGTTTTAAATATATAAATATTTTGTATCCTTTCAACGATGCTTACTATTGTTAGAACATAATATACTGGACACATATGCACTCAAAAATGCTACAGACGTACTATTAACTACCATTGCTTGTGAAATTAAAATTTATTGTCTAACAACACCCTTTCTCATTGCTTTTTAACTCTCAATAATTTGGGCTACTGGTCCCAAGTATTTAGTCTTTATGCCTCAATTAGCAGGGCAACGGTTAATGTTTATTACCACGCATAACTCTGAATAGTATCCTAATGACGACAGACAAATTTGCAAGAGAGAAACATTTTCTCTAACCTAATAAATTGTGTAAGGAACTTTGATGTAGATGACCACGTAAGTATATACATACATATTGATCCGATTTGGGAATGCTTTACGCTTAAACGAGATTGGCTGGATGTGTCTCACCTGCGGAAATAGATGAAATAGAATTAGAAATATATAATTTATTGTCTGAATTATAGTATTACATTTATGATGATAATGCAAAACATTATGTCTCCCATAATTCCCTGTTAATGCAACAGATTGTCAATGTCACTCATTTTTTATTTTTTTAATAACCAATTAATTACTATCATTTTTCCTCCTACAATTTTTAGCCAATCACTATAATTACAATAAAATTTATCATGAAGAAAAAAATGCTAATAATCTTTCGATATTAAAAACTCGAAATATTCATTTAATTGCCTGATATAATATAAAAAAAAGATACAACATGAAATAACCCAAACAGACAGGATTAAATAAGTAATACTTGAAAGGAAAAAAATAAATAAAAATAATTCACCAATAACATAAGAAAACAAAATCCTAATATAAAAGGAAATATATATAATTCAAAATGCGTAATCACCATATTCAAATTATTGTAAAAACGCATGCCCATGATATTATATCAAGATAAATATTCATTTAATGTGTAAAAGCTTTTTTGCGATAAGTCATTTCTTCAATGCTGTGGTATACCCCTTTCCTTTTAACTCTTCAATATATGTAGGTAGGTGGATATATATTTTATGGAGTTGTATAAAGTTCCTTTTTTTAAAATAAACTTAAATTTTGCTTGGGGGCTTGGAGCTCATGTTTATTTCTTGTATTATAGCCGTGTTCTACCTTATTTATACTGCTCGTGGTTTCTCACAAATTTGCAGGTTTCCAAAATCTATATGGATATTAACGTTAGCACAAACTCTTTTTTGCAGGTGTTTAAATAGGCCCATTTTAATCCAGAAATGCTCACCCTTCATCCAACCATCTTTAAAACTAAGCAACCATCCTTCCTGAAACATAAAATCACTCGATTCGTTGTTTGTATGTACTCGTATGTATGTATGTTTGTATGTGTGTGTGGCTGCGTGTGTCTATGTGTGTATGTGTTTGTGAGAGAGAGAGAGAGAGGGGGTCTGAGGGTGTGTATGTGTGTGTGTGTGTGTGTGTGTGTTTTTGTGTATGTGTATGGGCGCGCAAATTCAAAATTCGCGCGCGCCGCCCTCCGCTGCAAAGTATAGTATTTGCGTAGCAACAGCAGCATGCCATCTACCTCCAGAATAACAGACGATGGCAAACGATAGCACCTTGTTTGAGACTCCGTCCAACATACCCACAACAAAAAAGTAATTTCTATAGAGTCGAAACCGCAAATACGCTCAAATATACACGAGTCAACTGCAATTGAATTCCAACTAATTTCGGCATTTTATGCACAGTCAACCTATGACTAATGCCATTTCTTCTGATCGATACGAATTGACACAGTTTTTCTCCCCCTCCGGTGGATATTGCATCATTACATACCATATAAAAAGCAGTACATTCGACACATATTTTATCATTCCCCTGTTGGGCAGTTATCGCGACTACACTTCATTATCAAGCAGTACCTGCATTATCCGCGATACCGATCGTCAAACCTCGCTCTTCGACTACACACTTCGGCTACACAACCACGACATCACCACGAGCCCACACTACCTACACACCGGCGAAATAGCAAACAAGGCGTTACAAACTGGCAACCGATCATAGACCTTCTGAATAAATACTTCAACTTCAACTACAACGACTTTCAATACGGAGAAAACTTCTTGATGAGACCCACCTTGCACTCACAAATAATTGGAGTCTAGTGCAGGGTGGCCACTCTCACAACCTCGACAAGGGCGGTTGTAACATAGCTGAAACGTCTGATTTTTTAAACACATAATGTGCATTTTATTATTTTGCTTAGGTCGAAAGCGCCCAGTAAGCAATGTGTAGGCCACCGTTTTCCTCAAATTATATCTGGAAAGTCTCAGGAGGTAATTTGATTATCTTTGCGTGGAAGCCTAGTGGCTCTTTCTGCTTACCTTATATTTATTCTCCCTCCGTCTGGGCTCTATCCACTCTTTGTTCCTGGATCAAGTTACCTACCTTAATATGCGATTTAACTCTTTAAACAACTGGCAGACTTTTGGTACGTTAGTGGTTATAATATTTAACCACCAACGGTATTATGGTAATATTTTTTTTTTAATTGTTTTGCACACTCCATTCTATTTGACAAAATTAAAGTTTTAATTTAATTTTAAGTATGTTTTGAATAATAGCACATTTTATGGCAAGGTGTTTCAAATTTTTACGAACTGAAAGATGCTTTGGAGTAAAAACAAAAATATATCTTATTCGTATCTGTTGAGAATGTGTTTAGTTTCTTCTTCATTCCGTAGCCGGCGATTGGGGAGAGGGTCGCCCTCGCAACCGATACGCTGCTGCCACTGGATCTTGCACTCCATGATTACGTAACCAGGACGGGACATCCCCCCTCCCCCCACGTAATCGAGCGTAAACCTTAGCCCCAACCGCCCCCCTTCCTCTCAGTGATTACGTAATATGTGGATGGCCCCTAAGGTAAACTATGAACTGATAAAGATTTTCGTCGTGTGATAAGCGGCAATTGTGTAAAACTGTTATATTGTTGAATGAAGAGTTTAATTATTATTCATAATTATTATTACTTCATTCCACTAATTATTGAAGGTTACGAAAATGGAAATACCAATGGCCTAAATGGAATCCAGCGAAGGTTACGTAAAGTGTAATCTATGAAAGGGGTGTTTAAATGTATATGGAGGGCACGCGTCGCGGCGTCGAACACCTCAGCCGCATTCGGGTAATGATCTTGGGGGATGGAAACACCCGGCCGCGGGCGAGAAGTCGTCGCCCCCATTTGTCTCAGGCCGCGCACGTGTTGCTACCGCCTTGGGAGGCGTCGCGACGCCGACCGACGCCTGCTTTTCGGCGCCGCTCCACTGCCAAAGTGGCCACGAGTAGCGACGCGCCTAACGTTTGCGGAAAAAATACCGCGCCCAAAAATTCAGTGAGAGGAGAGAGAGACAGAGGTAACAACAGATGTATTTATTTATTTTATTTATTTAATCTTTTATTTTTATTTTATTTTATTTTATTCATTTACCAAACAGCGTTTGTATATAACAAATACAAAATATAACAATAAAACTATGACTAATTTTATGTTAACACTGTTGAACGTCAATTTTATGTGTACAGTACATATTATTATCTCCGTTATTATACCGTATTTATGCACACATTCTTTTAAGCAGTGATTAATTGTTAGAAAAAAAGGGAAATAACAAAAAACAAATAAAAAAGAAATTTTACACTGAGATTATTAATTATATTGTACCACAAATATATTAAAAAAATATTACAAAAAACTATTCATATGAATTGTTTAAGCGATTAATAGGTCTTTAGGTGAAATAGGTCTTTAGGACAAAGGACTAATAAGTTTTTTTAAAGGTTTCCTTAAAGTGACTTTTAACTGATAAAAAATTATTAATGTACCCGAACCTATCGTTATACGTTGTTATAGATCTGTTTATTAGGGAAAGCTTCTTATAATTAGAGTTATATCTCTTTATTTAAAACAGGTGCGGGCTCTGAGTAATGCGAGGAGGAGCCAGAATGGATACCTTTTCGACCAGATACGCACTGCCAAAAAATTATTATATTTATAACATTGTAGAGAAACATCATATCGTAGGTTGTACGCCTATCTTCAAGACTATCGAGTTTAAAAAGTGCTAATCTGTCCTTGTACGATTCGGCAGATTTATTTTCCCTAAAGCACAAGTGCTTTAAGATTTTTTTTTGAATACGTTCGATTTGTTGCTTGTACAAGTTGTGTTGGAGGGACCAAATACAAGATGCAAATTCTAGTATACTACGGACATAGGCTCCATATATTACTATCAAGGTGGATGTCTTGGAAAAGGGCTTGCACGCCCGTAGTAGATCTAACCTAGCGATTTAAATGCTCTGGTGACAATACTTTCAATGTGCTGGTCGATTTTTATTTTTGGAATCGAGTAAAACCCCCAAATCTCGGACAGTGTTAGTCTCCTTAATGTTATCGTAACCAATTTTGTAATCGTATAATATTTTATTTCTGTTTCTCGTAAACTAGATTCGATGGCACTTCTTGACATTAAGATCGAACTTGTTCAAAACACAGTATTCGCTAAGACGGCTCAGGTCATCATGCAGGCGTAAACAGTCGGCCATTCCTGAGATAACAGAATAGACTTTAAGGTCATTCGCGTAAAAGATAAATTGGCATGATTTAAAAAAGGAAACCGATATCGTTATTATATACATATATTGAATAAGAGTGGTCCTAGATGTGATCCCTGTGGAACACCCAAAGGAATCGAAATAAAGTCTGATTTAAAGCCACCTACGATGACAGCCTGTTGACGATTATGAATGTAAGACGTGAACCATCTTAACAGATCGCCGTGTATACCGAGTTTCTCAAGTTTGAGTAATAATACAGAATGATTTACCCTGTCAAATGCTTTTGAGAAATCTGTATATATAACATCACTTTACATTCGATTGTTCATGTTATCAAAGATTTCGTTAATGAATTGACTTAAGTTCATGACTACAAATCGCTTAGTCATGAAGCCGTGCTGATACGGCGAAGGAGAATTGCAAATGGCGGGATAAATCTGATCGTATATAATTTTTTCGAAAACTTTACTAAACACCGGAAGGATCGAGATGGGGGATCTTCGGGAAACATACAACGCTCCATTAATTATAACTGATTACCTATCATATTGCAATGTTTTGCTGGCCGATGGTGCTTCCTACAGTAGGTATTTCTTATCCAATATTTATCAAAATTGAACTGAATTAAATTAAATTAGGTACTATCGTACTATCACTAGAATAAGAAAGGAGAGGGATGGGATTTAGGATAGGATATAGGTATTTAAATTATAGTCTATTGCTACGTCTCATTTTCGATCTTTTCGTTTTCGAACACTTTATATATGTATATCACTAGTGTATACCTATTTCGTAGTCGCCAAGTAAGCTAGGTATAGTCTCGCTGAACTTAGGTTGGCTCATGTAAAATATCGCACCTCCGATCAAATAGAGTTATAACTTTAAAAAATCCAATTATGGTGTTTCTTTATAAAAATTATCGCCATTTCTGAATTTACACTCCGAAAAAGAGTGGTAACTGTTACTTCGCTAGTGCCATTGACGAATTAGTAAAATAACAGTTTTAACTATTTTTGGGAGTGTAAAATGAGAAATGGTGATATTTTTATTTCTGTGATGTAATGAAGTTACACATTTTATTAGTTACACATTTACCTGTACCAGTCCAACCTTTTTTATAATAAGATTCCATTTTGTGTCAGGGGTCTTGGAGACGTTCATTTTAAGAAAAAGGTTCAGGACATTCTTATTAATAACCCAATTTATTCTATTAGGGACTTTGACAGTACTGAATTTCGTAATCTTCAATGATTTCTTTTATTATAATACAATTTATGTCTTTTTTTCTTGACTATACATATATGCAATCATTTTGATAATCGGAGATGGATTATATTAATAAAATTTGTATTGACTATTTTTATTGAGACATTTCTATTTGACTATTTTATAACTGATCATTCGTTTTTACATTTTGACAATTTGTATTTTTCATCTATACCTACTTAGGTATTTTAGCACCTCAAATAGTTTTTTAAATGACCCTATATTTTTATTGTAAATTTATTTAATAATTGTTTTTTTGATTAAAAAAATAGTCAATCTGTTTATAAAAAAATTATACCACATAAGGTATAATACATTATCTTGTATAAAGAATTTGACTGTGCCAAGAGTAGGGATACCTACCAACTGGTTTAATTTATAAATAAAATAAAAAAAATAACAACCAAACATGCTCACACCCCACGGTCTACCCTTGATAGGTCGTCCGTTTTGACATAGTACGGTACTTCATCCGCTACCGAAAATGAACCGGACCAAATTGCCAGCTCGAAAAATGTAGGCGGAAAAGATATAATCCGCGTATTTGCCGATACGGCATGAACGACCGGTTTATTAAAGATTTTACTACATGAGCCTGCTTAAAATACTTTTTTTCTTTATTGAAGCACGCTGAGAAAAATATTGGATTGATTCATCCATTACCATTTTGTTATTACTGTTTTATAGAGAATAACGATGTTTCAATCGTAAATTTGTTCAATTACCAGGAATTTTGTTGAAACTCCGTTACCCGATTATATGTATCAACATTTTCCTTACGGTTAATAAGGAAATAACAGTATACTGTAGTTTCAATGTGATTCATGTGTCCGAATATAGCCGTACGTATACTACTACATTCTGTCATGTTAGAAGCGTGATCCCAAAATCGCGACGTAAAGAAATAACATTTTTTTTAACGTTACGACACGGTGACTACCGTCACGCTAACACCGTTACGCGTTATGTTATTTCATACGTATGGACGGCAGTCCAAGATATATAAGTAATCCTCATAGACATACTAGAATATACCGTGGGAGTACAAAAGTGGACTGTAAGTGAATGCGAAAGCGGAATAGAAAGGGATAACCCCATATTTCTCCCTCTATATCCCTGTCTAGCTAGAGAATACATATTATGTCGTCGAAGCGCTGCCATAGTAGGTATACGCAAGCGTTGCTCTCAGTATATATTTACGCGTGTCCCGCGCATGCGCGACTAAACAAGAATAGAGGGTGAAGGGCATATGCAGCTTCCTTTCTCTATCTCTATATTGATTTTTCAGGCTGGTCGCGTGGTCTATTCTAGTATATCTCTGTTAATCCTTGTTGAAACATGCGTATTTCCGTGTATTACATCGTTATATTTTTCTTTGTGCAGCCTTCGGAATTCTGTATATGAATGTATATTATATTTAAGCTGCCCTCCCAGGCTTAGCACGGAAAGAGTTTTAAATGTATTCCTGTAGTGATTCCTTGTAATTGCTCTAGTACCTATCCTGCTTTCATTTTATACGAGGGTTACAAAACGTTCAGCATGCTACCTCTAGATACACATTTACTACAAGAGATTAGATTTTAAAAATGCATCAATAAGAATATAACCATTCATGACCTTCACACAGTGAAATACTTGAACTTTGAAAAGGCTGGTGGATTTTATTCTTGAAAACTAATGATCTATCTTCTTCTTATATATAAAAATGAATCGCCGTGCGTTAGTCTCGCAAGATCTCGAAAGTGACTCGACCGATTTGAATTATTATTTTTATGTTTTGTTTGTCTTGATTCAGGGGTGGTTTACAAAAAAAAAATATTTAGGAAAAATAAAAAAAAACAACTGAAAATCGCAAAAATCGAAATTGGTCATTTTGGGAAATGGGCCACTTTCAATAGATGGCGTTCGCGGCGATCCTATTGTTTGACAGCTGCGCCATCCATAACTGCTATTCATTCCGTGCGATTGTGTAAAATTTCAAAAAGTCTAAAAGTCGAAAAAGTCAAAAGTCAAAAAAGTCAAAAAAGTCGAAAAAGTCGAAAAACTCAAAAAAGTCCGAAGTCGAAAAATGCGAAAAAGTCAGAAAATTCTGAAAAGTCGAAAAAGTCAGAAAAGTCGAAAAAGCCGAAAAAGCCGAAGAAGTCGGAAAAGTCGAGAAAGTATTTATATTTCATAATGTAAATTAAATACCTTGAATTTATTTTAATCACAAATGACTTTAATTTAATCACCAAACGAAACTCAAACCGTACATGATTCGGCCATATTATACATTTCAAATAATTAGATTAGGAAGGTTGATTAGGATTAATAAACGCTTATTAATCCTAATCAGTAAGACATACAATCAAATCAATTTTAGGTGGTACGAAGTTCACCGGGTCATCTAGTTATATAAAAAAAAAACAAACATATCTCAATGTGTTGATATCATTATTATTCTATTTTAAACACGTTAAATTAAGTATTTGAAATAATTTTTAATTATTTCAAATACTTTTAATTTTAAATTAATTACACCTTAAATTAACTATTTGAAATAATTGCATATTTCATATATGTACTTATACATCTCTTGTTATCTGTAGCTTGCACGGTCTATTTATATTTCTATATTACTATTCTAAATTATGCTATGGTCATTATTACATTACATTACATTTACGTCGTGTCCAATTTGTGGCTAAATACCGCCCTTAGACGTGTCAAAATATTTGTGTTGGGTAATAAGTCTCATTACTACTCTAATATTTACTTAACATGCATAGGTTAGCAAGACTTTATCTATTAGATTGAAAAAAATAGTATCTTAGAAACGTTGGAACCTATTTATAGTTATTCATCTTAAAATCTTACTACAAAACAAAATTAAAAGTTTATTAATTAAAATAGGCAATAATTTGAATAGGTGCCTACTAAAAGTTACTAATAAGAACTAAAATAGTCAGTAAAAATGAACTAAAATAGTCAGTAAAAATGAACTAAAATAGTCAGTAAAAATGATGACACGAACAGATCAAGAATTAAAATCACTAACCTTTTTGTAGGTTTAAAAATTATGTCAAATTAAATCAAATACGTTATGTTTTTATTATACAGACCGTGGTAGTGCAGCAGGTCTAGTTGGTTGTGCGATATCGCTTCCCCTTAGGGTGTTTGCATAAAAATATGTATAAAGCTATAGTTTTGACTTAATAATACTTCTTTGTAACTGTTTCTTTTCAAATTGCGACTAAATCAAGTTTTTCTTCGACTATTTAAGTTTTATTTGCAGAAATTGTCTTATTTGTATGGTAGGTATGTATTTGTAAATAAAAAGTCGTAAATAAATTAATTTGTTAAAATATTTTTTGTCAATTAATACATTAATGATAAGCAGTAATATTTATAAAATAGTTTTCTACAAACGGTGATTTTTCTTTATATTATTTTTCGTTAAGAGCCCGTTCACATATTTTTTCCAGAAAGGCAAGAAAAGTGGATTTTTGGCGTTCTAATTCCAAGAAATAAAGAGATTTCTACAAACTTTAATTACTGAATTACCTGGACCATTTCTTGATGTTGACCATAGCGGCCTTTAATTTTAGATGTAACGAATATTATTTACTTATTCAGCCCATTTTCCGAAAGTCGTTATTCGTAAAACGCTCGGAAGGCAAACTTTGAGCTCCTTAATACAGTAATATCACTACAACGAAAACCGTATACTATTTTTTTTTATGTCCGTCATGTATTCTTGATGTACACTACGGCTTTATTTTTTCGTTTTTTGAGCACATATCCAAGGTATACATTACTTACAATTACACAAAATTAAAAAAAAATCTTCCTGTATCATTCTAATTTTCTCAGAAATAAAATAAGATTCTTATATAATACTTATACTATATTAAAGTTCACTCTTTTAGCAATACGACATAATATAAATTATTGTCATTAGAAAGGAGAAAACACTGCAAAAAACAATTAGAAATTGTGTATATATTTGCTTGCGCAAGAGAAGAGCGCTCAGTGCCGCGGTTTTTCTCCCAGGGTTGAATAGTTATTATTTATTTATTTATTTATTTATCCTATCTTTTATAGTTACATCCAAAAAAAATGCGTTCATTTTTTCAACTCATTTTAAAAGAATACCTACGCTATTTTGTAATACGGCTCTTAAACAAGTAGGTATCATGTAATATCAGACTGTTTTTTATATGGGAGCTATGGAAGCTAATGGGCCCAGTAGAGATGGGCCATTATCTTTTATTTATTTATTTTATTGGAATTATCAAATTAACCATTTACAATAATTATAATATTAAAACAAATGGCAATAAAAATCCTCTTTCATTCACTGGCTAGTGCTGCCCAACTGGGATATACCCGTTCCAGGGCAAGCAATTTATAGTGTCGATGAACCAACTAAACACAATAATAATAATAATAATTAAAAAATATATATATAATAATGATAATAATAAATATATATAATAATAAAATTTTACTAAAAAATTACAATATTATATAGGAAATAGAAATACTAAATACATTAGAACCAACACATTACCTTAACACATTATGACCCATGTGTTAAGGTTGGCCCAGCTCACGGGTCAGCACCTATCCGGTAGTCTCCAAGAAGAAGTGCGGGCCCGGGTAGGACTCTGTGCCTGCGGGCCAGTTTACCCTGGGTCGTTCTTCGGGCGCTCTTGGACGTTTTGTGCACCGTGCGGCTTCAGCCAACCGATTGTACAATCCGACTGATAACCGGGGATGTCTGGAAATGGCTTTGTTTCCTATAGAGCGGGGGTAGCTGTTAATCTTATATCAGCCGCTCTTGAAACGACCAATTGGCCACCCGATCCCAAGTGGACAGTCGGGCAAAGACGCCGTGGTCCTCGATAAATTCGGGAGGCACCGAATTACCGCTAACATAAGGGAGAGGACGGGCGAGCGTCCTCGAACCTATAACCAGTCGTCACCAGGAAATATACTATCTTTTATGGAGGCCGGAGAAATCCGGCCATAACTGGTAGCGAGGGCGGGTGGATGCCTGCTGGCTTTTACCTGGCGCCACGCGGTTTGGTGTTGGATTCTCGCGGGTCAGTTGGCGGAGCTAATTGTTATACCAGTTCTTAGTTATATCCTATTAAATATGCCTATTTACCTGATATCTCCTAGATCACCTAACAGATTCAGCAATTGTATTTTTAATAACTGTTTAAACGAAAACCGTTGCAGAATACCCGATAATTGTGGTATGTCTTATTTGACTATTTTTAACTGACTATTCATTTTTATATTTTGACTATTTGTATTTTTCATCTATACCTACTTAGGTATTTTAGCACCTCAAATAGTTTTTTAAAGGGACCTTATATTTTTATTGTAATTTATTTATTAATTATTTTTTTCCGTTTAAAAAAATAGTCAATCTGTATAAAAAAATAATATACCTACCACATAAGGTATAACACATTATCTTGTATAAAGAATTTGACTATGCCTAGAGTAGGGATACCCACCAACTGGTTTATTTCATAAAATAAAAAAAAAATGTTGAAGTAGGTACTTCTTGTTGGCCTTATCGTAACGTCTGAATTGGGCCTTGGTCAATTCACCAGCAAAAGATGACACGAGACATTCATGTCATAAAAATTATTATAAATGCAACATTTCACTTTCTGTAACGGTAATCGTGTTTTTTATTTTTTTTAATATACCTACTCGTATTTACTTGTTTTAGCATATTCTATATGTTATTGGTGTATCCGTCTCTTGCCAATCCATATATAAAACTGACTGTTAGGATTTTCTTTACTCCGTGACTAGTCTTACTCCATTGTACGTTTTATGTAAAAAGCGGACAAAGCAGGCAAACTTGACGGTATCATAAATAAATGCTGCTGATCGGAATTGTCTCCTTGCCCCAATCTTACCCTAGAAATTTATGTTTACTTCAGAATATTCGCTTGATTGGCAACATATACGCCTTCGCCGTGTATTACGGGTTTCCCGTCATGTACTTCCGTCAACCTTGCCTCACTTTCTGCCAAATAATCAAGGCTGTTTAGAGCTAGGTCACGCGGTGTATCTCTTTTTACGAGCGCGAATAATTTTCGCGGCAAAATAATAAAAAGAAAATGGGTCACCGGAGCAGCGCCATCTATCCCAATCGAAGCACACTAAATGAGACCTGTTTTACGACGCAGTAGCGCATTCACCCGATAGATGGCGGCAAATAATTGAACATTTAAAATCCACATAAATTTCCCCTTTCTTTCCCATTCTCCTCCTTTTAAACCGTCGCCTTATAGGCTTTACCTTATTATTTTTCTTATTATCTTTTCAATTGAGTTTTAAGTTAACCGGCAAGTGGGTGAATCAGTATGAGCAAATATGCAACGTTTGATATTAAAAATGAAAAATATTTCAACCCTTTGAGTCAGACATACCTATACCAACTACAACTTCAAAAATCATTTTATAAATTATCGAATACGAATAATTTATAAACTATATTTTTCCATGCAATTGAGACTTCTGATTCATAATATTGGCAAAAAAAAAATATAATTATTGTCTAAAAATATTTTGTAATATTTCAAAAATATTTCACGCGGTTTCCATGGATTTGCCTTTGTGGTAGGCGTGCTGGTTACAGTTAATAGGGTTGACCGTTAGGATTTTTTCCCTGATTTAACTATCAAGTATCTTTTCCATCGCTTTCAGTAGAAAGGATGTGGGGCTTCCTGCCAGCCTTAGGTATGAATAGCACTTTGACCTTGGCCCATTATTCTGGTTTATGTCCCCAGGCATAGCTTGCTCTGAAGATTTTAACCAGATATGGGTTAGAACAGTGATTCCTAAAGTGGTCCAGGTGGTCCCCTAGGGGTCCACGGGAGACTCGACGGGGGTCTACAATGGCGTGAAAAATATGGTAGAAATGTATGGGAATATGGTAGAAATGTAGCAGCCCACCAAAACAAGTAAAATTTTGAAAGTGGTCTACGAGAAAAATAAGTCTGGGAACCCCTGGGTTAGAATGTCAATACCCTGTTGTAAAAGCACAGGCATGATTCCGTCGTACCCGCATGATTTGTATGTTTTGAAGGATTTTACGGCCCATTTAACTTGATTATTTATTTTATTTTATTTTATTCAAGAAAATTACAGTGTATAAAAGTAAATAGCCAAACAAGATAGATATACAAATTACACCAGAGACAATTTTCCACTAAATGATAACATCAAGATTATCTAAATGATAAGAGAAAGAAAAAAACGAGAAAAGAAAGAGGATAGGAAGGGAGGGACCAGGGAGGGAAGGAGGAACATAGTAAAAATAAATAAATAAATACAAACGGAGCTGCCATGGAATTCACCGACCGGAGTCGGGCCCATCATAATACTATTTTTTTTACACTTCTGGGGGGTGAGCAGTGGATTCCGGACTTACGAACCGGCTGTGGTAGGTTTAGGACAGCTGTCTTGCCACATGTGAGCGTTCACCTTGCCACCCATTCACTCCCCCTTCGAAGCCATAGAATTTGAGATGCGCAAATCGCAGTTTTAGATAATTTTTCTAAGAAAGAGTTGATTATTTTTCTGGAAAGGCCAAGATCTTTAAAGAGGTGAAATAGAGATTTAGCTGGCAGGCCACGAGCGCCAACTTCCACCGCGTGAAGGTGAACAGTGAAGCCGTTCCGGGTTACGGCATTTGCAAGATCATGGTATTTATTTAATTTGTACTCGTGGTCTTTTGGGATATTTGATTCCCATGGAACAGTTAATTCTACGATAAGAGCCACCTTCCGAGATAGAGAGTAAAGAGTTATATCTGGACGGAGGGCTGTGCATCCGAGACTTTCAGGGAATTTATACTGCTTAGAGACCGAATCAACCTCCAGAATCCAATCTGTAGCTTTCTCGATTATTGAGAAAGGTTTTGTAGTTAAATGTTTTTTGCCTTTAGAGCCATCCCGCACAAACTGTATTGGGGGTTTGGAGGATACTGTCAAACCCTTGTTGGCACGAGCCACTGAGAGACTAATTACCTCGCGAATAACAGCGAGAACTTTGTCATGGCGGTAAGTGTACCGTCCTTGATCTAAGGCCACCTTGCAGCCAGCTAGAATGTGCCTAGCTGTGCAAGGGGTATTGCTACAGAGGGGACAAGAACTATCCTCGGCAAAGCTCCAACGAGCGAGGTTACTGGGGTCTGGAAGTGTATGCTGAAAGGCATTCAAATAAAATTTCAGCATCTCTGGCGTCCAGTCATAGAGCATTACCTTCCAGTGCATTGGAGGCGGAATGCAAAAGTCACCAATTGTTGTCCAATCATTCTGGCATTGAAGGCCAATAGCATGAGCCATACTCTTGCTGTCGTAATCTCCCCGCAAAAGAGACTTCTTCAAGTCCACGTCGCTCGTGGTTGTACTGCCATACCCCAGACCAGTGCCATTCTGGCTGATTCCAGTAAGGAACCTTTTGTGGAAGTCTACGCGGGCTTGTAGTTCATTTGAATCACTACAGCCACTTATTACGTGCTTCGATATTGCCGGATCAACTGCCGGATTGCCATTATGTTAATGGGTGTCCACGTATTTAACAAATTTACCAGTACGATAATTGAAATTGAGACTTGATTGGGCCTTATGATTCTAGCAGCCCTACTCCAGTCCTCGTTTCGAGGTCTGTATGGAGTAGTGACTGCGTTGCTAGTTGTCACAGCACCTGGGAAGTGCTCAACCCCCCTTAGTCCCGTCCACAGCTGTAACTCTAATGGGCCGTTTACACTCTCGCGCGAGGCGAGACGCAAAACCATGTGCGTAAACAAACAGAACAGAGGCAAAGCTTCTAGCAAGTAGGTAAACATTTTGTACGCTCGTTAGAAGCTTTGCCTCTGTTCCATTTGTTTACTGATATAGTTTTGCGTCTCGCCTCTCGCCTCGCGCGAGTGTAAACGGCCTATAAGCATTCAATAATTTTTTTTTTTTGTAAAACACGTTTTTCTTTTTCAAAACTGTAATTAGGCAGCTGTTTCCATCTTAGATCAAAATAAAGTTTCGTAAAATAAATAGCAAAAAACGCATAATAAATATTTTTCTGTTCTGAAGCTGTAAGTGTTTGCACAAAGATTTTGTAATATTTTCGAATTTTATTTTTAGATAGCCTGCGACCCCCCGGGAGTCTCTTAGCGAGCCCCCCAGGGGGTCGCGACCCACTGGTTGAAAAAACACTGCTATAGAATACTACCTTTAGGCATTATGCTCGCCTTGGTGTATGAAGTGTTTATGTTTAATATTATTATCAAATAAAAAAAAGACGAATATTTTATCATTTTTATTGTTTGACAGCGTTACAAAAATGGCGAAAATCCTTATGCTAATGAATATTATCACTACGGCAAGTTGCATATTTATATTCGTACCACTGATTTACGCAGTATCACATTTCTTTCTAGCAGAATCCAAATTCAGTCACTTTAAAATAACATAATAATAGAGATATGGAGGTCATGATTAGGTCAAACGATCGACGAATTAATGACCCATAAATGCGGCTGACTCTCAAAACGGCACGTAAGTGGCTCATATGTGAGCCATCCGCAGTTGAGAAGTTATGATAAAAACCGATTGTAGAAAGAATTTTTGAAATGGGACTGATTTCTCGAAATGGGTAGCGAATGGTTTCGTGCAGTTTGGGCCATAAGATCAAATGTCTTCTCGGGTCGGCCCAACTCACGATTCAGCTTCTATTCAGTAGCCTCCTCGTGTGGAAGACTACCCCGGGAAGGACTCTCACCTCTCAGGAGTCACGGCTGATAGATCGGTTCCCCCGGGGGAAGGCTTTGCGGCACTTCAGCCGATCGGTTGTGCACTCTGACTAAATAACTGAAGGAGCGTGTAGACTATGGAAATATACTGTCTCCTAAGCAGCGGTTAATGTCGACCTGTCGTCAACCACTCTTGAAATGAGCAAATGGCTACCTGATCCTGAATTCAGAGCCGGGCACAAGATGTCAACGGTCCGCGATTGATTTAACTGTATCATCGCTGAATATATGGCAGGTAGAGGCTGCGCAAGCGACTTCAGTCCCATAGCCAGTCGGGAGGACGGAGGTATCCTGAAGGTTAATTCCAGACGGAGATATCCTTCCAAAACTGGTAGTCAGGGAGCAAGGTGGCCTGCTGGATTACCTTCTTAGTGCCTAGCTGTAAGGCGTTGGACTCTGGCGGGTGTGTTGGCTTTGCTGGACTTACCGAAACAGAATGGAAAAAAACGCAGGATGCAGGCAAACAAAGAACGCGGTTCCGGAAGCGTCTAAAAAACTTGCCCGCATTCTCACCAGCTTAAAAAGGGACAAAATCCGTAAAGTCATATGTACTATGACAGGCCACTGTCCCCTAAACAAACACCTGTTTACCATAGGTGTGATAGACAGCCCTCTATGCAGAGGATGTATGGAGGAAGAAGAAACGCCACAGTATGTGCTCATGGAATGCAGGAGTCCAGCATCTGTCCCGGAGGCCTGTAGCAACCCAAACAGGCTGCTAACCTTCTGGGACAGCCTGGGTTGGCTGGAGTTACATAAACACAAATAGAAACAGGAGCCACGCACAACGGCCCAATCGAGATGCCAAGTGCGAGAAAAAAGCCCAGACAAACTAACTAACTGACTTACCGAAAGAATAAGAGGTTTCACTATAGTTCCTATCTTTGAAATTGAATCTAAAACAATAGGTTTAATAAACGTTTGCCGCTGTAACGAAGCTAAAACGTATTTCATAGAGACTTGAGAAAAAATGACTGAAAAATGCTGAATTCACCCGCAACTCAACTAAGTCAATACTTCTGCGTTCGCCTGGGTATTACGGGATTGTTGATCCTGGAGAAGAACAGCGGCACCCTGTTCACCTTGTCCATTATGACCGCCAGGAAAGGTTGATTCGCGTAGAAGCGGAACTCGTCGTAGTAGCCGGACAGACTGAGCGTGTTCACCGACAGAGCGCTCGCGGCGGCCGCCGTACTTCCGTACTCGTCAACGGTGATGGCCGCCTTCTGAAGGGCTTTCGACACGGAAACAGGTAGGTTCGTCGACACGCCTTGCAGACCTGAGTTTCTCGTGAAGATGTCCGTTATGCCCATCTGGAAATATAATTCTGAATCAACAAATGAACGATCGTTAAAAATACAAATTGCAGACATTTATTTCTATTAATACAATATTTAGAAATGACATTTTATTCATAATAAACTCAAGAGCGATGAAATCCGGTCACCGACATAAACTTATGAATATCTCAGAAACTAAGAGTGCCACTTACTCAATAATCAACATATTAATAACGAATATTAAATACCAGAAGCGCTTGTTATATTTTTTTGTTTGTGAGAGAACAGAAATAAAAGCAAAAACAAATGCAGTGAATTTGTAGTTTGATTTTCAAAAGATCATTTATTTTGTTTTAGCCTTTTTGATGGCATTACTTTACAGCAACTATGGAGTTTTATTATTTTATTTAAGTAAAATACAATTGTCTATAAAATACATCTTGTTTAAATAAGCTAGCATACTTAGTCTACGAGATATTAAGGTTAGGTTAGTCAACCGGATTCATTGCTCTTGAGTATACTAATTTACTATACATACGAGGCTTGTCCCAAAAGTAAGGTCTCCAAACTCCTAGCGGCCAAGGGAAGTTTTATTTTTTTAAGTTGGTACCTCTGCTGCGACCGTCAGCAGAGGTACCAACTTATACCATAAATTGGGTTTCTTACCAAACTATTTATAATTATCTTTTTAAATTACAATAACAAGACACACACTAACACACAAGTTACATGCTCTGAAAAACACATAGTTACAGTCGCTAACAGAGCTAAATTTAATCATGACACAAGAGTGGAAAAGATTGTGGTTAAAATTGGTCCACCAGAGGGCGTGCTAGTCATACTTCGATCTCGAAATATTGGACTTAGAAACTTGAAATTCGGTAAACAGATGCCTTGTTGGACTGAAATCACGTTGTGAAATTTTGGTTGATATCTCATATAGGTACAAACGACACAAATAATATTCTAAGTCCATCATATTAAAGAAAATACTATGTCATCTATGGAAAAATATAATTAATACCACGGAAAATACTACAAATATACTACGAATTGGCGCACAGGGGGAGGGTGTGTTGGCACGCGGGGGCTTGTCTACTTTCCAGGAAAGTCTTAGAGGCCTAAGTGTGAGCGGTCAGGCAAACGGCCGTCTCCCGTTTATCGTTAAGTTAAATCAGAAGACTAAATCAAACATTAATTTCATTAATAAACAATAATGTGTATTTGTAAATACCTGTTTGAGCAAATTATCTAGTTGCGTTTCGAAGCCAATTTTGAATTTTGGAATACTCATGGTTACTTTGCTTCTCTGCTGTTCCCAGTTGAGGATCATCGTGAGGTCATGCACCGACAGTCGGTCGACGAGTTCCTCGAGACCGTGCTGCTCGGTCGGCAGAATGAATATCATGGAATATTGATTATCCTGTTGAAAAAAGAATATTGAGTTCGGATGTTCAGTAAACAAAATCTTCTTTGGAAACTGCAGATTACTGTAATGAAAGTTTCATAAAATACAAAGAATACCTAGTTTCTGAGAAATATACTCCTTGTGATTAGATACTATAACTTACGTTATTTTACTTATTTATATATTTATTTCATTTTACATGTCTTATCTAAGGTTACATAAGGAAAAATAATGACAATATGATTAAAGAAAGCGACAAATTGAGTCATCCCAATCCCATGCAACCCGACGCACGTCACACATGTAACTAGGCTTACGCCTGTGCCTAGATGTGCGATTTGAGACTTATTAGATTTTTTAAAAATACACAATCTATATATCGTCGCCTTACAATTATAACTCGAATTTAGTAGTTTTCAGATAAATGCGTTTTAACACTTTAAGAGCGGATCACGTACTCAGTACGCGATGCAAAATATTCTCTAACACGCGAATCACGTACTGAGGACGTAATCGACTTTCATATAGTTTAAAAATCTTGTACTCGGTTCGTTATTCGTGTCATACCAGCGTGTAGCTGTCTTTTGTCTATACATACATATGCGATTCAATTCATAACGTAAACAAAAAATAGAATGAATTCATAGTATAAACCAAAAAAAACCAAGGTGTTGAGAGTCTGCAAAGTTTGCGCAGACATTGGAAAGAAGCAAACTGGTAAACGAGGACACTAGGAGACAGTCTACTATTGCCCAGATTGCAATGTACCACTTTACTATTATCCATGTTTCAAAAATTTCCACACAACAAAGAATTAATGTCAATGATTACATATGATTACTTCATGTTACAACTTTTTTCTCTCTCATAAAAATTACCTTTTTTAACCCTTCAAGCGACGGGTGTAAATCTTGGCAGTCACCTGTCATTTCTGAGAGTTGAAGGTCAAAAATATAGCACTTTAGAAATACGATCATAAGAAAGAAACTACTGATGTTGTCCAATCATTCTGGCCTTCAATGCCAGAATGATTGGACAACAATTGGAGACTTTTGCATTCCTCCTCCAATGCAATGGAAAGTAATGTTGTATGACTGGACGCCAGAGATGCTGAAATTTTATTTAAATGCCTTTCAGCATACACTTCCAGACCCCAGTAACCTCGCTCGTTGGAGCTATGCCGAGGATAGTTCATGTCCCCTTTGTAGCAACACCCCTTGCACAGCTAGACATATTCTAGCTGGCTGCAAGGTGGCCTTGGATCAAGGACGGTACACTTACCGCCACGACAAAGTCCTTGCTGTTATTCGCGAGGTACTTAGCCTCTCAGTGGCTCGTGCCAACAAGGGTTCCACAGTATCCTCCAAATCCCCAATACAGTTTGTGCGGGTTGGCTCTAAAGGCAAAAAACATCTCACTGCAAAACCTTTCTCAATAATCGAGAAAGCTTCAGATTGGATTATATAGGTCGATTCGGTCTCTAAGCAGTATAAATTCCCTGAAAGTCTCGGATGCACAGCCCTGCGTCCAGATATAACTCTTTACTCTCTATCTCGGAAGATGGTCCTTATCGTAGAATTAACTGTTCCATGGGAATCAAATATCCCAAACGACCACGAGTACAAATTAAATAAATACCATGACCTCGCAAATGCCGTCACCCGGAACGGCTTCACTGTTCACCTTCACGCGGTGGAAGTAGGCGCTCGAGGCCTGCCAGCTAAATCTTTGTTTCACCTTTTTAAAGATCTTGGTCTCTCCAGGAAAATAATCAACTCCTTACTAGAAAAATTATCTAAAACCGCGATTTCTGCATCTCAAATTCTATGGCTTCGATGGGGGAGTGAATGGGTGGTAAGGGGAACGCTCACATGTGGCAAGACAGCTGTCCTAAACCTACCACAGCCGGTTCGTAAGTCCGGAATCCACTGCTCACCCCCCAGAAGTGTAAAAAAAAAATAGTATTATGATGACTCTGGTCGGTGAATTCCATGGCAGCTCCGTTTGTATTTTATTTATAGATCATGAAAGGAAAAATTGCAGAAGTATCGCATTGAAATTTGAAACATTAAACATTGAAACCTCATTTTGTAAAAATATTAGATAATTATGAATAATTATTAGAAAGTTGTAGAACTCAAAAAATGTGACTTATTAGCGATATCGACGTTTTATCTCAAAATACAAAACCCTATCTAGAAACTGTAAACACATTTGTGTACGTTATTACATGCTTTACCAAATCTATTAGTTCGTTTTATTTATTTTCATACATATATCCGAAGAGAAGCTACATAATATCCGTAAAGAAACACAGATCCGAGCAATGGCAGCACTCGACTGAGTGCCCCCAGAATACAAACAATTATATTAGAGATACTAGACTGCGAGAAGCACGACTGAATAATTGTACAATACAGAATTTATCCATCTTTCTCACACATATCTAACAGGGGGTGGTTGCACTATGATTTTGGTGTAAATTCAGTTCGTTGAGAGAGCGGTTTGTCGCGCCGCGCTCATACCCGTTTTGGGACATTACCAGCTTGACTACAATACATCGTACCCGATCTGGGACATTACTGTCTTGAGGGGTTAAATAAATAATTTCATAACATCATAATATTTCTTTCATTTTTATTTTTTTATCTGGAAGATGTAAAAGTCAGTCTAATAGATACAAAAGATATTGTTTCTATATCTAATCAGGTTTTTTTTTATATCCGTTATAATAATGCCCTAAAATGCCCGCGGGCAACGTAACACGTGCTTCAAAAATCGGCCGCTGTTAACCTCTAGAGCCCCGATTGGCCGATATCGGCCAAAACACGATTCAGCGTGACGGCCCTGTTTTAATTTTATTTTAATTTAATTTGTTTGATTTTATTGTTTTATTATGTTAATATATTTTATTTTATTTATGGATACAGTGGCTTGGCAGTAATTAATGTTTTGGTGAGACAGTGTCATAATTCAATTTTTTTTACAAATGTTTACTAAAATTTTTTGGGACATCAACTTGTTGATCGGCTAAGGGGCCGAGGCCTGAAGGGTTAAAGTGTTAATGGTTTTTTAAAGTTTCAACTCGTCCACCATTTTTGATGTGTGGAAACTAATAAGTGGACCTAAATACTAACCTAAAACTAGATAAGCGGAGATATTGAGTTTTTGCGCTACGATAGCAGGCAGTGCTGCGAACTTTCAGCTAGATAAGTCTACAACTCCCAAGGGCGGAGGAATTTCAGTTATCTGGTTTTAAGGGAATATAGAGTTGATATTTTTACATCTTCTGGCACACTTATCTCAAAAATGCCAATTTTCGAGTTATCAAGTCGACGATATGTGACCTGGTCTATGAAGAGGGGCTTAGGTGTCAAAATATCATTTTCTACTTTTTTGCAGAGGTTTGTAATTCATTTTCAATCCATTTGCATTACATTTGCGATTCAATTTCTAATGTTAATCAAACTGATATAAAATATTCATGAATAGAATTGAACTTTAGGTTAAAGGAAAATACAAGAGAAACATGGTTTTTTTGGCCTTCTAAACCAGGATCCCCTTAAGACTCTCTCCACTGCCTGTCTTTGAAACTAACATGAAACTTGCCTCGAAAGGTAACTCCAACCACCTTGCGCCGATTGTCTTATCTTCTCCGGCAACGTAGGAACCACTTTGGTGCATGAACGGCGTCTTCTCTCCAAACATAGGTGTAGGATTGAAGGTTAGGTTGACAGTTCTGTCAGGTGCGAATGGCGACTTCCACAGTCCCTTGAAGTAAAGTGCGTTGACCAGAATCATCGCTGTCGATCTGTCTATCATAGCTGTTGAAACAAAAAATTGATGTATAATGAGTTTTTTAATAGTGTCATCCTTGTAGTGGATGAATCAGTACAAGCAAGTAAGCAACTTTTAATACAAAATTTTGGGATAAACAAAATTTATTTTTTTTTGAAATTGAAAAGTTTTTTGGTTTTGAAAAATAGTATAAAAAGAGTTAAACGGAATTCCGTTCGCGTCACTGTCCGCCATTTGCATTCGCCGTTTCCTTTTTTAGCTTTTTTAGCGTTTTCTTCCTTTTTTTCTTCTGCTAATAAACAAGCAATTACGACAAATTGTTCAAATCCTAACAAAAGTGGCGTTGGGAATCTGATTGCCGGTAAATGCGTCGGCAAATCCGATCGCTGCCAATACAGTGGACGCATTGTCAAAAACTAATCCGTTCGATGCGATGCGTCCAATTCTTACGATGTGCACATGTGGACGCTTACCTTATACCGCCATTTTCTCCCGCTAAGGGGCGCAACGTCGATTGGTTCCTGACAACGGTGTGAAATGAGCAGATGATGGTTTCTATCAAAGCTTCGAATAGGAGCACGAACGCTCGCTCGAGCGGTGCATCGTTAACTTCACACCTTTCTGGACGCCAGTTTGACGCTGGCGTCCCATTAAACAATATTTTTTGGCAAAATATTATTTCTATAACAATTATCAAGGACTTCGATCTTGTTAAATTTTCTAATTGTAATTTATTAGTAGTTTCAATGTTTGACTCAATAAATAATTACAATTTCTTTACTAAGCATATCTCAAGTAAACACAAAAAAATCGGGATTATACATTGAATATGCTGAAATAATTTGTGTTTCTAATTTGTGGAAATCTACCGCTAGGCAAAACACGTAGTAAGTACTTTGTCGTAACCTACCCCTGATGTTTAAATATTGCTTAGTATAGTTTTTTGGAGTTTTTCTTTCTAAATTTATTTTCCGCGCTTTATCTCCTAAACGTGGTGGCGCTCATTTTTAATTATTTAATTTATTTAACATTTTTATTCCTTTGGAGTAATCGTAAATAAACAAAGTTAAGTAACAACTGTTATAATTATGGCGTCTATTCTGTATATTATTACGCTTTTATTGATGCTAGAAGGTTAAGGACTTTTTTGGGTATACCTTCATACATAAAAAGTAAATAATCCGTTTTATTTCAGTTTGCTAATTACCTGGGGAAATTAGGTCAGTGATCAATCCCTTGGTCTTCCGACTGACCCAGGTGTTGATATCGGAGGCGGCACGTCCCGTATTGCCAAAGTCCAAAGTTTCCACGTCGGCAAGGAAGTCCCTATGGGCAACTCCTTTGAAAGTCGAGTTTAGGCTAAAGCCTCTGTCGAGCCATAAGCTATTGGCCAGTTCTACGATATTGGATGACCTTCGTTTCTAAAAGAAAATGAGCATACTTCATTTTTAAATCACAAAAGTTGGTATCATCATCAACTGCTCTACTTCTTAAGGCCCAGTGACAAAAGGCAAAAGGCACTTCCACTAGAGGGTGACATTAAAATTCTTATGAGAAATAGTTAGATAGATAGATAGAAATTCTTTACTGCACATTTCAAAATAAAACATACAACAGGCAGAATTATTGCTTAAATTACAATCTCTTACAGCCAACCTTAATAGATTTGAAAGAATATAGGTGCTAATAGAGTAGAATAAATAAAAAACTTAATAATTAAAAGAATTTTTTTAAATAACAGAAATGCCAACTTTTTAAAAAATAATTAGGATTTAGAGAATATCCATAAGGAGCAAAGGACAGAAGAGAAAGGAATGAGTAGTAGGATAACTAGGAATTTAGGGACATGAAATGCTTTTTCAGAGACAGTTGAAAAGTAGAAAACGTTAGTGCGTTTCTGATATTGGTCGGGGGCTAGGTCCATAGTCTAGCCGCATGAACTGTGAAGTAATATGTAAAAAAGAAGGAATTATGTGTAGGAATCGCAATTTTACTATCCTGACTGGAACGAAAGTCCATGACTTCTTAATTGATTGATTTTTTAGGTTAGATAGGAGGGAGTGGTGGGATTGTTGAGGATGTTATAAAGAAGGGAAAGAATATGCAGGTTTCCACATTCTCGTATTCGAATCCAATGAAGTTTCTAATTTTCTCTCATTATAGATACCTATACCTAATGCATACATTCTGCAAATTCTCCAACTTGTCGAGATCGGCTTCAGTGACGTCAAGGTAGCAAACGTCGGAATAGTCTGGTATAGGCAATAAAGCCGGCCACAGACAGCGGCGCACAACGATACACGCCCTCTAATGACAAGGAAGCTACGTGGCTTGATGTTGCGATGCGTACTTTTAATATTTATATATTTACTTAGATTATTTTGTTTTTTTATGATAATTTATTTTTGTTTTATTTTACTATAACAATTTTGTAACGATTTTGATCTTAGATTAGGAAACCAATAAAATAGCAAAAATCTTTACATAAAATTACATTACATAACAAAAATTACATTAGTGTCTTCCTTGGAACAGGCACTGCCTAGTTACATGTCACATTTTCTTGGGTATTTTATTACAAATAAATAAATAAATGCAGCTTCATCCAAACATCTGAGACTTTGAATCGCTCTATGGGTTTAAATTTCTTGGGAAAAGGCATTTCCTCTCAAAAAATGTAGCCTTTTCATTTTTCCCATCCTAATTTTCTTTTTTTTTCAGTTTATTTCCAAAAAAAATCTTAACAGATTGTAGAAACTTAATATCTAGGTACATTTAAATTACAGTCTATTAGTCCGTTTTTACAATATTTAAATTTATCACCACGTACATACAGTTACTTCATTATTGCTTTTAGGGCATCAAAATCATTTTTAAGATTTATTTACTAAAACCACAAATTAAAATAATCAAGAAATTAAAATCAGAAAAAGTTAGAATAATTAAAAAATGCTACTTAAAATTGTCAAAAAAATGGCCAAAAAATTTTAAAAAATATTTAAAATTAACAAACTCATCGATCGAGTAAAAATCTTTGTCTAATAAGAATTCTTTAAGTCATTTTTTGAATAAGCTTTCCACTTGAATTGTTTTTAAACTTTACGGTAGCCTGTTAAAGTAATATGGCCCGGAGTATTTTGTGTCTTGCCTTGCTGTGTTTAGTTTAATACATGGTATAAAAATGTTTAATTTATTTCTCGTATTTTTAGTAGATATGTGTATCTGAAAACTTTTTATAATGTGTTTCTTTATTCTTAAAAAACTCAGTCAGTAACTTAAAGAGATAGAGTGAGGTTAAGGTGAGGATTCTTAGCCTTTTAAAAATGGGTCAACACGACTCTTCCCTTTTCACCTTTGCAATTATTCGCACTGCTCTCTTTTGGAGTATAAATATGGGTTCCCTATGACAAGCATAACAATTTCCCCAGATCGTAATGGCATAACTTAGGATAGCTTCAATATAGCTGAAGTAAACATTTCTTGTTTGCAATTCATTCAACGACCTTCTTACAATACTTAAAGCATAACGTAGTACAGTAGAGCGTCGATTATCTGAACTAATTGGGGGACAAGGGTGTTCGGAAAACCGATTTATTCGGATAATCGAACTGTATAAAAAACTGTATTAATAAAACCATATATGGACATAATAATATGTATTATCTATGTAATCTGTTTTAACTTTTATTATTTATTACAATAGTGAGTAGTAATCCAGTGAACAAAATAGATATGTGTGTATGTAATACATGTACATGAAGAGGAACGAATTAACGCTTTAAAAAGTCCTTAATTTTGGTCTGTCGAAGCAAGCCTACCAGCTTATGAGCAGCTAATTCCCGCACTTTTTTCAGTACAGATATCTGATACTGGTCGCTTTCATTTTGAGCTTCAAACCATCGCAAGATAGTATCTAGACATGTAAATGCTTCAGAAGGTGTAGGTATTTTTTCATCTTCATTTTCTGATTCACTAGTCGATAAGATGCTGGCGGCGTCAGCATTATCATTAACGAAGTCTACAATATCGCTGTCCTGCATGATTTGGTACACTGGATCTGCATCATCAACCCTCATCCATTCTTGAACGTCTTCTTCATCACATTCATGGCAATCGAGTTCTGTTTTTAACCGAGAATCTGCGGCCGCAGCAGTTCGGTTAAGCGGTCGTTCGGTTGACCGACGTTCGGATAATCGACGCTCTACTGTATAACTTTGCTGTGACATAGTATAACTTTGTTTCGTATTTAATTTAATTTTAGTTTCTGATGTGTTTCAACTACCCAGCAACTTTCTCTAATGCTATAGTAGGCTGTAAGAGATTACCTTAGTGTAATCAGCTTGGCATTGTTCAACATAATTGTTCAATAAACAGTTATTATTATAATTATCATAAATTCTTACATTTATGCTGGTCATCAGTTTTGAGATCTCTTTCTTGGAGTCCACAGCATTGAGTCCCAACGCTGCAGTCAGCTGCCTTGCAGAGTTACCAACTGCTCCCTGCTGGAGCAGTGACAATAGAGTGGACAACGAGAACGGTGATACCACCACATTTTCATGTGTTTTCGGCAGCAGCAGCTGAAATGGCAAGCGAAATAAAAACATTAATCATATTTTAGATCTCTATCTCTACATATTATGAAATGCAATGTCTGTCTGTCTGTCTGTCTGGGAGCTAATGGGCCCTTGCTGAGTTGGCCACGAAGACCCATTCTGTTTCAGGGTCGGTCACACTCACGGGTCAACACCCATCCGATGGCCTCCACGCATGGGGTGCGAGCCTGGGTAGGACACTGGGTCAACCAGTCTCCCCTGGGAATCAATCCTCTGGCGCTCCTGGACGGTCTGCGCACCGAGCAATCGATTGTGCTCTCCGACTAACAATCGGGGGAGTCTGGGAACTGTATTGTTTCCTATAGAGCGGGGGTGGTTGTCTACCTTACGGCGACTGCTCTTGAAATGACCATTGGCCATCCGATCCCGATTCAGAGTCGGGCAAAGGACGCCTTGGCCCGCGATAGATTCGGTTTACACTGTTTCACCGCTTCGTAAGAAAGAGGACCGCGCAAGCGACCTCGAACTCGGAACCAATCGAGAGACCGGAGAAATCTGGTCACAATTGGAAGCAAGGGCGCGAGAGTCGGCCCGCCAGGTAAATCTGGCTATCTCGCGGTAAGGCGTTGGTCTCTTGCGGGTTGTGGCGTAGCTAGACGTCGGATTTGTAATGTCCAAAGTCTTCTACGCTCACTGCACGGTCGATAGAATGATGAATCGTTAAAACGTCCTGCGGTGACGGGTTCGCCCGTTGTGGTTGACATCTCAATATGTCTGTCTGTCTGGGAGTTAATGGGCCCTTGCCGAGTTGGCCACGAAGACCCATTCTGTTCAGGGTTGGTCACACTCACGGGTCAACACCTATCCGACGGCCTGGATAGGACTCTGGCCTTATAGTTAGTTTCCCCTGGGAATCAACCTTCTGGCGCTCCTGGACGGTCTGCGCACCGTGCGGCGTAAGCCAATCGATTGCGCACTCTGACTAAGTCGGGGAAGTCTGGAAGCAGTACTGTTTCCTATAGAGCGAGGGTGGTTGCGGACCTTACGGCGACTGCTCTTGAAACGACCATCGGCTACCCGATCCTGGGCGAACAGCAAGGCAAAGGATGCTGTGGTCCGCGATAGAATCGGTATACACCGTTTCACCGCTTCGTAAGGGAGAGGACCGTGCAAGCGACCTCGAACTCGTAACCAATCGAGAGACTGGAGTAATCTGGTCACAATTGGAAGTAAGGGCGTGAGTGTAAGCCTGCTGGGTAACACTCCTGGCTATCTCGCGGTTAAGGCGTTGGCCTCTTACGGGTTTGTGGCGGAGCTAGACGGTGGACTGTTTTGTCCAAGTCTTCTGCGTTCACTCCAGGGAGATAGGACCACTAAACGTTAAAATTTCCTGAGGTGACGGGCTCGCCCGCTGTAGTCGACAACCCTAGTTGTCTGTCTGGACAGACAGACAGACAGACATTGCAAAGCTGGTGGACCGGTTTCTCCCGGCGCCGCTGGGCGGTTTGCGCACCGTTCGGCAAAGCCAATCGGTAGTGCATTCTGACTAATTGCTGAAAGAGTCTGGAGACTATGGAAATACACTGTCTCCTAAGCAGCGGGGGTGGATGTTGACCTGTTGTCATGCCACTCTTGAAATGACCTTGAACCACTCAATCCCATGTGGCAGTACGGGCAAAGAACGCCCAGGTCCGAGATAAATTCTAACTGAATTACCACTGTAATACAACAGGTAGAAGTTGCATGTACGACTTCGGACCCGTCATTAGTTGGGAGGAAGTAGGTATCCTGAACGTTAATTCCAGACGGAGATATCCTACCAAAACTGGTAGTTAGGGGGCGAGGCTGCCCGCTGGTTACCTTTCCCGGTGCCTCGCCGTAAGACGTCGGTCTCAAATGGGCTGCTGGCGAGCTAGACAGTAGATTTGTCTTGTCTCAAGGCTTCTACGCTCATCTCGCGGCTGAAAGAATGATTATATATCGTTATACCAGCCTGGGGTGACGGGTTCGCCCGTTGTAGTCGACACCGCCCTACTGTCTGTCTGTCTGATAGCGAACGGTTTCGTGCAGCTTGGGCCATAAGATCCAATTTGTTCTCAGATCGGCCTAACTCACGATTCAGCTCCTATTTAGAAGCCTCCTCGTGTGGAAGGCTGCGCCGGGTAAGACTCTAACGTATCAGGCCTCACAGCTGGTGGATCGGTTTCTCCTGGTGGGATTGTCTCCCGGCCCCACTGGACGGTCTGCGCACCGTTCGGCGATGCCAAAAGGTTGTGCACTCTGACTAATTGTTGAAGGAGTCTGGAGACTATGGAAATATACTGTCTCCGTTTCTAACTGAAAATTGCTGTATTTCATTGTCAGGTCGAGAACTTTTTACCTTACCTTCGTATATTGGTATATTAATGGATACACTTCCAGACCCCAGTAACCTCGCTCGTTGGAGCTTTGCCAAGGATAGTTCTTGTCCCCTCTGTAGCAATACCCCTTGCACAGCTAGACACATTCTAGCTGGCTGCAAGGTGGCCTTAGATCAAGGACGGTACACTTACCGCCATGACAAAGTTTTCGCTGTTATTGGCGAGGTAATTAGTCTGTCAGTGGCTCGTGCCAACAAGGGTTTGACAGTATCCTCCAAACCCCCAATACAGTTTGTGCGGGATGGCTATAAAGGCAAAAAACATTTAACTACAAAACCTTTCTCAATAATTGAGAAAGCTACAGATTGGATTCTGGAGGTTGATTCGGTCTCTAAGCAGTATAAATTCCCTGAAAGTCTCGGATGCACAGCCCACCGTCCAGATATAACTCTTTCTCTCTATCTCGGAAGGTGGCTCTTATTGTAGAATTAACTGTTCCATGGGAATCAAATATCCCAAAAGACCACGAGTACAAATTAAATAAATACCATGATCTCGCAAATGCCATCACCAGGAACGGCTTCACTGTTCACCTTCACGCCTGCTAGCTAAATCTCTGTTTCGACTTTTTAAAGATCTTGGTCCAGGAAAATAATCAACTCCTTCTTAGAAAAAATATCTAAAACCGCGATTTCAGCATCTCAAATTCTATAGCTTCGAAGGGGGAGTGAATGGGTGGTAAGGTGAACGCTCACATGTGGCAAGACAGCTGTCCTAAACCTACCACAGCCGGTCGTTACTTCAGAATCCACTGCTCACCCCCCAGAAGTGTAATACCACTATATGATGGGCCCGACTTCGGTCGGTGAATTCCATGGCAGCTCCGTTTGTATTTATTTATTATTATTAATTAAACTTCCCTCCATCGAAAGTATAAAGCATGTTGATACCTAAAAACTCTGTAGCTATGACTATAGTATGAGACAAATCTTTAAATTAAAAATATTATATACAAGGATTAGCCAGTACTGCAGGGCCCATACCAATATAATAGTTTTGTTATTTATTTGTGTATTATTTAACTGAAAATCCTTTGCATCTTTTATAACTATTACTTATTTATTTATTTTGGTGACTATTGTTTGATATTATTTGTCATTTTATTTTATTTTTATTTTATTAACACGATTATTTATTTTTTGTATTTTATTTCCTATTGTGATCATTAGTTAGTGATTATTAGATATAATTTGTAATGGTGACGGGAATATATATATATTTCTTTTCCTTTTTATTTTTTATTCAAATTGCCGAATATATGTGATCTAAAAACTAGAGAGCTAGCTGCCCTGGAACAAGTCCTGGCACTGGAACAAGTCCGCTGTAGAAACTGAACCAATTAAAAAAACAAAAAGAATAAAAGAAGACCTCTGTCAATATAAATACAGTAAAACTCGAATAATCCAAGACCCCGACTATCAGCATCGCTGATCATCGGAAATTAAAACGGAAAAAAAATTAAGACGGAAACGAGCAAACCTACACTTTTAAACTTCGTGTCAGTGTTTGAAAACGAAGATGGAAGGTCTTCAAGAAAATCAATGAAGGCAGCAACAAACGAAGATTTAGAAGATGCCGTTTTGTAGTAGTTTTAGCAGCAACGTTTTATGGGAAACCCAATTTCAGATTCGATTCTTTGTGAAAAAGCTAAGATCTTAGTTAAGAAGCTTGGTTGTTCATCCTTTAAAGATAGTTTTTAAAAATAGTTTTTTTTCTTAGTAATTAATCAAAATAGACCCTTTTTTTGGAAAAAAAAACAATTATCCGAATTTTTGATCTGACAATTTTTGATCCAACAAATATCCGAATGGGGACGGTTCCAATTGATTCGGTTAATTCTAGTTTTACTATACTGTTGCACAGATCAAGGGATGTAAACCCCCCCCCCTTTTTGTGTTGCTCGTTTTTTTCTTGTTCAGTGTTACATAACTAAATTAATGCTAACACTGAACAAGAGAAAAACATAAAAATATAAAACTAAGTAAGAGACAGATTATGATAAACATGAGATAGCAGGGAATAGCCTTTTTTGCTGCCACAGGGATATACAAAACTACTATACTGTTGCACAGATCAAGGGACGTAAACCCTCCCCCCTCCCCCCCCCCCCCCTTCTTGTGTTGCTCGATTTCCACTTGCAGAAAGTCCATATTAGCGAGGGAAAAATTTTGACGCATGAGATGTGGGAGAAGGTTATCTCATTTAGCCGTTCTGTGAATGTCTTCATTTTTACAGTTTCATATGTAGCGACGATCGATTCACTCCGGAGAAATCCTCCTGGGACTAAAAGTTCACTTTATATGGAAAACACCGCTTAGTTAACCCCTCAGGAGTCCATGTTTCAAATTTCAAGACAATCGGTTTATTATTTATTTATTTATTTATTAGTTTCAAATATTATTCAAGAGCATTACAGACGAATACAATTCAAAAACAAAATCAAAATTATTTTTTATTTTTTTGATATGGCCACTGCTTTGAAACGACCATTCAATCACCCGATCCCGGGTGAATAAGCCGGGCAAAGGATGCCGTGGTCCGCAATAGATTTGGTAGACACCATATCACTGCTACATAAGGGACGATCGCGCAAGCGACCACGATCCTATAACCAGTCAGGAGGCAGAAGGTATCCTGAAGGTTAATTCCAGACGAGACGAGATATCCTTCCAAACTGATAGTCAGGGGACGAGGATGCTCCGGTACCTTTCCCGGTGCCTCGCCGTAAGGCATAGGCCTCTGACGGGCAGGTGGCAAAAACTAGACAGTGGATTGTTTTCTGCGTTCTGCATTCACCTCACGGGAGACAGAACGATCCAATATCGTTAAAGCTTCCTGAGGTGACGGGTTTGACCATTGCAGTTGACAGCTCTAGTTATGGCATTGAGCAATCTAATACCCTAAAAAATCTATGTTCCTACTGAAAATTTTAAGTGCCGCTGAGTCGGTTATCATATTATTCTACCATATTTATTTTACACGTCACAGGCGTTATCTGTATCTGTTATCTGTATCTGTATCTGTAGCGTTATCTGTATCTGTATCTGTATAATGCAAATGGACACCCAGCACTCATATTTATGATAAAACGAGTTTTATGGGGAAACCGGTTTCACAAATTAAGTAGGTAAATTTAAATGTGAATCAAGATTTTAACAATACTCAATGATGTAGTGATTCCATTGCTTTTTATTTTTGCTTCCGATACTGCTGCATTTCAGTGCGGTGAATGCAGTGCACTGCGGTGAATCGAGTGATATACAAGAATGCGAGGACTTCCATGATGAAAAAATCTTGCTCGAGCTAACTAAAATGATGATGATGATGATTATTATTATTACGTTTTACAGACAGGTAGAATAATTGCTGATATTAGTAATTGAAGACGGCTGTTTGACATTATAAATAGGATAGACAAATTTACCGCATGAAATTTGTAGCACCTGATGTTTCGGAGGTGTTGCAACCGCCGTTGACCAGGGTAGACTGACATTGTCCTGTGACTGAGATATCCTCTACACTGGACAACGGCAGTTGCAACATCAAAGAAACATCGAGTGCTACAAACTTCACACAGTGAATTCGTCTTTATCTATACTTCTTTATCTATACACCGCAGTGCACGGCATAGTCCACATGAGGATGAGCGAATTCATGCACCAGAACGAGTACCTTGGAGTGTCAGTACAAAAAGGCTTCATGCGTGGCGTCTCAGGTTGCCTCGAGCACAATTCTCTCTTGGCTGCTGCCATTAAGGATGCGAGACAGCACGAACGCCAAATCAATGTATGCTGGCTCGACCTAGAGAATGCCTTTGGGTCAGTTCGGCACAGTCTCCTCCACTTTGCGCTCCGCTGGTACAACTTCCCACCTGTGGTGCGTGACATTGTAGCCTCCTACTACAACTGTCAGACGTTCCATGTCAAAATGCAAGAATGGACTACCCGCTCTATATCATATTCAATTGGACTGTTTCAGGGCTGTTGCCTTTCTCCAACGATATTCAATATCGTTTTCAATATACTGCTGGAAAGCCTGACCCAGTTCGACAAGAAGTGGGGTTACCGTTTTAAAACAGACGGCCAATACACATCGTCGTGCCTCGCTTTTGCCGACGACCTAACTTTTATCACCAGGAGCCCCAAGCAGCTTTCCCTGCTATTACAGAAAGTGGAGCTGTTCTGCGACTGGCTCTGGTTCTGCGTTCTGGTCAGGCTGTATAAAAGTGAAGCCCTCCAAATGTTTTTGCCTTGGACTCGCCCGCATAGACACAAAATTTACGTCCTATGACCCAAAATTGGTCTATAAGGGCTCTATTATCTCCCTTATAGACCCAAATAACCACTTCAAATTTCTTGGCAGAAAAATCACCTGCCAGGGAAAAGACCTCTCTGGCGATCATGTTATAGAACATTTCAGTAGTTGCCTGGAAAAGATAGATGCATTGCTACTTTCTGGCCCTCGTAAGGCTTGGATCTATGACAACTATCTAACTTCACATTTGTCATGGCCCTTTCTTATTTACGATTTCACCAAAACCCAACTGTCTCGTCTGGATGCACTGGTGACAGCTAGTCTAAAATCCTGGTTGTCCTTAGCCAAACCAGCTGATCCCTCGACTCTCTTGAGGTCCAAACA
Organism: Micropterix aruncella; assembly: GCA_944548615.1. Lineage (NCBI taxonomy): Eukaryota > Metazoa > Arthropoda > Insecta > Lepidoptera > Micropterigidae > Micropterix > Micropterix aruncella. The sequence goes on from OX155962.1 coordinate 1,961,222, forward strand.
CAAATTTGGGCTAGCTCTAAAGCTGCCCTCTCTGCTCTACGCCAACTCCAGAATAACCAAAAATTCGATTCTAAGTAATTCCAAGGATCCGGCAATATCGAAGCATGTAGTAAGTGGCCGTAGTGAGTCAAATGATCTACAAGCCCGCGTTGACTTCCACAAAAAGTTCCTTACTGGAATCAGCCAGAATGGCACTGGTCTGGGGTATGGCAGTACAACCATGAGCGATGTGGACTTGAAGAAGTCTCTCTTGCGGGGAGATTACGACAGCAAAAGAATGGCTCATGCTATTGGCCTTCAATGCCAGAATGATTGGACAACAATTGGAGACTTTTGCATTCCTCCTCCAATGCACTGGAAAGTAATGTTGTATGACTGGACGCCAGAGATGCTGAAATTTTATTTAAATGCCTTTCAGCATACACTTCCAGACCCCAGTAACCTCGCTCGTTGGAGCTATGCCGAGGATAGTTCATGTCCCCTTTGTAGCAACACCCCTTGCACAGCTAGACATATTCTAGCTGGCTGCAAGGTGGCCTTGGATCAAGGACAGTACACTTACGAGGTACGTATACATACTTTTTAACAATCTATGGAGTTGTCATAAATAGGATATAAACGAATTTACCGCGTGAAATTTGTAGCACCCGACGTTTCGGTGACATTGCAGTCGCCGTTGTCCAGGGTAGACTGAAAGAGCTGTCAGTCCGTTGTTTTGCGGGTAGGCCGCATACCGCTACCGCGGTGGGGCCCGGCCCCCCACCACCGTTATGCGGCCTACCCGCAAAACAACGGACTGACAGCTCTTTCAGTCTACCCTGGACAACGGCGGCTGCAACGTCACAGAAACGTCGGGTGCTACAAATTTCACGCGGTAAATTCGTTATTATCCTATTTATAATGTCAAACAACCGCGATTCGTCTTCGATTTTATATTACTTGTCACCTACAACAGGCGAACCCGCCACTCCAGGAACAATATTAATAGTTCTTTTAACCATCGGGTAAACGTAGAGGCGTAGGAACGAAACAGTCCACGGTCTAGCTATACTAACTTGGCCATGGGAATCTGATGCCTTACCGTGAGGCACTGGAAAATGGAACCAGCGGGCGGCCTCACGCCCTCACTACCAGATTTGGCCGGATTTCTTTATTCTCCCGTCTGGTCACGGGTCCAAAGTTACTTGCGCGGCCTCTACCTAATGTAAGAGTCTACCATCTGCTGTGACAGAGGAAAAGGAATCCTTTCCAGGTTCGACCCTCTACGAGGAGGCTACCGGATGGTGACTGAACCGTGAGTTGAGCCAACTTAAGTAGACGAGCGGGTCTTAGTGGTCCAAAATTTTGGTATTTATTGCTGAGGAAAAGCATCTTTAATAATCAAAAACTTCTTTCACGATCTGTGTAACATGCTTTTTAGGATCAGTGTAATTTGAAATGTGTCAACTGTGTAATACATGATGCCCAAGTCTCTTTGCTTCTTAACACGGTGTAACGACACTGGCCCTACATTGTTTGGGGTTGTTTTTGTTTGCATTCGTCAGCATTCAGCTTCATCATCCAGGTTATGGATCATTTTAGAATTCTGTCTATGTCTATGCTGAGATTTGTGACTGCAGGGTTTGCAAACAGTTTTAGATGTTCTGCAAAAACACTAGCATTTGTTTGTTTGTTTGTTTCTACTCTTTATTGGTTTATCGTCATACGACAATCTCTTACAACCAACCCGTGTCTTACAACCAAAGTGTGTGTCTTGTTATTGCATTCGATAGACAGAGTTGATATGCAATTCCGTTAATTTTATCCCAATGGAAAATGGTGACCCAGCCGGGAATCGGACCCGGGACCTTACAATGTAAGATCAGACGACCTAACCATTATGCCACCGGGCCTATTTGCTTTCAGATCTGCAATGAATAAGTTGAACAGCATAGAATCGAATACTAAACTCTGCAACATTGTATTTCTCAGCTGTATTTAATTTGATTTATTTAATTCTTTATTGAGTTGATTAACTGATTTAGGAGTGGTTTGATATACTTCATCATTCCTAAATAATTGTGAGATTGTAATGGAAATAAATAAATAAATAAATAAAAAACATACCTTTAGCATTTGTAGCGCAAAATTATTCGACGCCAAAGTTATCCGACTCGCCGGTTGTTCAACTTTATTTTGTACTGGAATATTCGCTGCTTGTCCGGGGTATTGCTGATTTCCAGGCATGTAGTCAATTGTTTCATCCGACTCCGGGTAGAGGAACGACGGTCCATTTGCAGCTGAAGGGTATTTTGAGTTACCAGCCGGGACGTTGTACTGCGGATTGAATCCGCTGTTTCCCGATTGTGGATTTTGGGCAGTGTTACCGGGCTGGGTGTTGTATTGCGGATTGAAGCCGTTGTTTGCTGACAGCTGATTCGTTTGGGGTACACTTTGTCCGTATGGAACGTTCATCGCCTGTTCTCCATACTGGCCGGTGTTTTGTTGCCGACTGGGCATTTGCACGTCTTGCGGCCGCGCCGTTTGAGTGCGTCTATCATTATACTGACCGCTGTTTCCATATTGATCGACATACTGATTACTGTTCTGCTGATAAGGATCTTGCGGGTAAGCTGGCTGCTGCTGCTGAGCTGGGCGCTGCTGTTGCTGCGTCGCCGGCCGCTGCTGCTGCGCAGGTCTGCTGGTGTAATCTGTATTGTAATCTTGGTCTTGCGCCTGGGTCCGATCCGGTGGCTGGTAGACATTAGAGTCTTGATCTACATACCATGTCTGACCAGGATATGAGTCTTGCGTTGGGTATTTATTGTGTACTCTAGAAGTCGATACAACAGTCATCAGCAATATTATCACCACAAGCTTCATCTTTTCGAATTTCTAATCACTAATCTGCGGGAGAACAGAAAATTAATTATTTTACATCAAAGATTGTTGCTTCATGGAGTTTCATTGAAAATAGCCAGTAGCAAAACGCTCACAGTACACATTTTTAGAAATCTCACCTCACGGTTCAATTTCCATCCGGCAGCCTCCTCAAAGCGGGACGAACCTAGAAAGGACTCTGGGAACCCTATCACAGCTGTGTCGTGGACAACTAGAGTTGTCAACTACAACGGACGAGCCCGTCATCTCAGGAAGTTTTAACGATTAGTCATTCTATCTCCCTGGAGTGAGCGCAGAAGACTTGGACAAAACAGTCCACCGTCTAGCTCCGCCACAAACCCGTAAGAGGCCAACGCCTTAACCGCGAGATAGCCAGGAGTGTTACCCAGCGGGCTTACACTCACGCCCTTACTTCCAATTGCGACCAGATTACTCCAGTCTCTCGATTGGTTACGAGTTCGAGGTCGCTTGCGCGGTCCTCTCCCTTACGAAGCGTTGAAACGGTGTATACCGAATCTATCGCGGACCACGGCATCCTTTTCGGCTGTTCACCCAGGATCGGGTAGCCGATGGTCGTTTCAAGAGCAGTTGCCGTAAGGTCCGCAGCCACCCGCGCTCTATAGGGAATAGTACTGCTTCCAGACTCCTCCGACTGTTAGTCAGAGTGCACAGTCGATTGGCTTACGCCGCACGGGGCGCAGACCGTCCAGGAGCGCCAGAAGGTTGATTCCCAGGGGAAACTAACCATAAGGCCAGAGTCCAACCCAGGCTCGCACTTCATGCGTGGAGGCCGTCGGATAGGTGTTGACCCGTTAGTGTGACCAACCCTGAACAAAATGGGTCTTCAATCAATCAATCAACCTTCTGGCGCTCCTGGACGGTCTGTGCACCGTGCGGCGTAAGCCAATCGACTGTGCACTCTGACTAACAGTCGGGGGAGTCTGGAAGCAGTACTGTTTTCTATAGAGCGGGGGTGGTTGCGGACCTTACGGCGACTGCTCTTGAAACGTCCATCGGCTATCCGATCCTGGGTGAACAGCCGGGCACAAAGGGTGCTGTGGTCCGCGATAGATTCGGTATACACCGTTTCACCGCTTCGTAAGGGAGAGGACCGCGCAAGCGACCTCGAACTCGTAACCAATCGAGAGACCGGAGTAATCAGGTCACAATTGGAAGTAAGGGCGTGAGTGTAAGCCCGCTGGGTAACACTCCTGGCTACCTCGCGGTTTAGGCGTTGGCCTCTTATGGGCTTGTGGCGTAGCTAGACGGTGGACTGTTTTGTCCTCAAGTCTTCTGCGCTCACTCCAGAGAGATAGAACGACTAATCGTTAAAACTTCCTGAGGTGACGGGCTCGCCCGCTGTAGTGCCTATGCACTGTCGGCGTCCGATGGGTTAATAGATAACATCAACAATAGATAACAATAATAATAACAATAGACACAGATAAATATATTAAACAAATTAAACCACAATTGACAGTTCCTTTTCCTTTCCAGAGCACCCCCACTCCAATAGCCATTTATTAATTACAGTTTAAAAACTATCAATGTTATCCAATATTTAATACGTTCATCTAGTTTATTGTAAATTCGGAATGCCATGTACCAAGCCTGCCTCTGTGCGAATGCTGTTCTTACCCGAGGTATCTCAAAATTTAAACCTATCTTGTAATATTTTGGCTATTGTTGCTTCAAGGTTCACAATGGGCCCGATTGCGTTTCTTCGTGAAATTAAAAAAATAGAAACTTAGTTCAACCGAACAAGACAGAGCAATACGTTAGAACGGAATATGAAATGAACTGTCGTCGATTTTCCCTCACCAAAACTACCTGTCGAACTTATAGACGCCCAAATAAGTTTGAACACATTTCGTGCGGTGTTCGATGTAGCTGATTTACCTTCGCTGAGTAGTTTTAATGCGGAAAAGTGACAACCGTTCATTTCGCATTCCGTTCTGATGCTCTGTCTCGTTCATATGAACTAATTTCCGATTTTAGTTAAAAAGAAACGCAATCGAGCCCAATATTTCCAACTGCATGAAGTGACTGTTTATTGGCTTCAGTCTTCCTTCCTGCAGTCAGAACCTACAGTTCATCTCAGGCTGACGCATATAGAGATTGTCAGTAGAGCGGGCCAACCCAACCCGCTATCTAAGGACGTTATAAAGATCTTATCGTCTCGTCACCCTGCTGAGATGAGTCGTCGCGTAAATAACCTACTATCCAGCAGTTTCGATCGCAAATAATGAAATGAGGGTATCTCTTAACCCTTCAGGCCTCGGCCCCTCAGCCGATTGACAAGTTGCTGTCCCAAAAATTTTTAGTAAAAATTTGTAAAAAAAATTGAATTACGACACTGTCTCACCAAAACATTAATTACTGCCAAACCACTGTACCCATAATTAAAATGAAACATATTAACATAATAAAACATAATAAATTAAAACACATTAAAATAAAATTAAATTAAAATGGGGCCGTCTCGCTGAATCGTGTTGTGGCCGATATCGGCCAAACGGGGCCTGAGGGGTTAATAGTAATTCATTGAATATTTGTTTATGAAACGGAAGCAATGTAAGTGTACCTATATACATAAATTTTTGTCTTCCCCTGAACAAAAGGAGGGAGTGCTTACTTTCTATTTTGACCCCTTTCAAATCAAGTATTTATTAGGTATTGCTACCAGTTCTACAATGTTTATTTTTATTTTTTTTTATTTTTAATACTACTATTTTTATTTTTTATACCACATTGATTCTGAAAGTGCAATAATCTTTTGTCAGACTCAATGAATAAGAGAGATATAGGCATTGAAAGAAATGTCAAAAACGGGTTGTTTGTTTTTTTTTTAACAATTCATGAACACGTACATGTGTATCACCTATTTTACACCTATTTTATAAAAACCATCATAAAAACTAATTTTAAAAAACTGACACGATTTTCTATCAGATAATCACAACGAATTGACTAAAAATATACACATATCAAAGTAATTCAGCTCATTTTGATAAAGATGAACAGTAAAGTAGCAAAAGACCCGATTACTCACAAGAAAACACGCAGGCAATATACGTTTAGTTATAAGAAATAACTGTCATCCAATGTAAAAGTTCCGCTATCCAAACAAACAAAAAAAGCCGTAAACTTTCGCCGATTCAAATTTGTTTGTTTTGACTGTTTTGACAGTGACAACTGACAGCCCGCCATTGTTATATTTTCTTTTTTTACACCGCAAGCATTTTTTAAGGTCACCGGGAAAAGAATACGGTTTTTTTAGAATAGGGATGTGACTTGTGTATTTCGTCGTTGTGTAAATATGTGTCATAAACGATTATAATAAAATATGACGTCGATGCGAATTGATTTCCATAGTCATTTTTATTGTTATCAGCTGTCATCGGTAATTCGAGTCCACATTCCATTCCGAATTCTACATATAACAAGACGGCAATCACCACCACGCAAACAGGATAACCTCGACTGTGGTTTTTCCGTAGCGCCTGCTTCGGGTTCTCAGATAAAAAGTCAGCGCAAGCAGTAAATCGAAAGATAAATATTATTATAATGTCTACGAAAAAATATACTCGATAGATGCGTATAGGCATCGCAAGACTGCAAGGTTTCGATACATTGATAATAAAATAAGATTTTTGCTTTTACGATAGGTTGGAAGTCGGCGTTGATTTGGAAATACTCGGCTGCTGTGCTGTCTATTTTGCTACTGTTTACAACAAAACCTCTAGTGATAATGTAATAATGTACTGCAACTTGGTTGTCAACTACAACGGGTGACCCCGTCACCTCAGGTAGTTTTAGCGATAGTGATCGTTCGCGGACCAATCGCATCTTTCGCAAACCATCCAGTAGCATCGGGAGGCGTTCCTCCATGGGAGACCGATCTACCAGCCGCAAGGCCTGAGACGCGAGAATCCTACCAGGGGTAGTCCTCCACACGAGGAGGCTATGAATAGAAACTGAATCGTGCGTTAGACCCACATAGTGGACCTCATGGCCCAAGTTGCACGAAACCATTCGCTATCTAATAATTTACTGCAGTTAATAATATTGTGAGTTTCTTGAAATTAATAAATAAATAAATAAGCGAAAATTTCCAGTGGCAATTTATTCATGGCCGTTTTCTAAATTAATTCCGTTAATTCAGTTGAATTATTGTATTCTATGATGGAAATACCGCTCGAGCTCAAAAACCAGATCTTGTGGTTTTACCCGCACATTAACGTTACCATAGGAAACTGATTACACACGTGAAATAATAGTTATTATTTAAATAAATATTATTTATTAAATAAATATTTAATAAATAATATTTAAATAAATATTTATGAATCCTTTGGCATATGTATATACAGTGAGTGGCCATGACATTAGAACCACCGTGCAATTTCAGTACCTACTAATCAGCATATTTCAATATTCCTAGACTTTAAAACCGTTATATTTACTGGTATCGAAATTATTCATTTTAATAAATAAATATAAATAGGTCATTTTTCTTTCATTCAACATTCAACATAATGTATGATTATTAGCTTGTCACGTGGATGTTTGTTATTTTGTTATTTTATGTATGTATGTTTTTGAATGTTATGCATGTTATGTAATGGTATGTATGGTATGTTATATATTTTGTTATTTTATTTATGCTTGTTATTTTGATTAACTTTATATATTTATAATAAAATAAGTAGGTACCTCTTTGTATGAATATAATAATAAAGGTAAGTACACAGACTTCTTTGACCATTCAAATTGTTTCTCTAACAGTATATTACAAAATATTAAAATATATTATTTTGGACTAAATATTTATTTATTGATGAATAGTAGGAACCTATTCTATACTGTTGATTTTTAAACCTAATCCGATTATTTGACCACGCTGATTCCGAAGCCTTAATAATCTTTATTCGGCCTCAATAAATAAGCGAGTTATAGGCAATTAAAGAATTTTGATACATAAAAAAGGTTCCTATAATACATACATTCCAATATTTATTGGAATGATGACGTGGCCCCCACTAATTATAGGGGGGGGGGCGTCATCATTCCATCATTAATAAGAGAAAAAAGATTTTCGAATATTTCTTTATATATTAAATATAATGCCGTGGGCTTCAGAAGGTCTTGCAGATTAAAAGTTCAGAAATATTGAACTTTGAAAATATCTAATTAGTATAATGCATGGTGGTCCTAATGTGATGACCACCTACTGTATATAGCAGTGATTGAACCAACATACATGCTTTTAAATACTCACGTACCTACTTAGAGTTATCCCTAGATTCTCGTGTCAATACTGGCTCTACCGGTCTTCGGTAATTACCGCGCAACGTCGTCACCGTATTTTTTTAATTTATAAAATGCCATTAAATAGTGATATTGCGAAGAAATCTTAAAATTCAAGTATCTCTACTAGACGGAGACAAATGATGTCCTCACTGACCTTCGATTCAACGGCGTCTTCCTCCTCCTAAGTTGTTGCTTAAATTATTCAAACAGTTATTTATAATAGTCGTTTTGCAGAACAAATAGGAAAAAATAACTGCAAACTAGTTTCGATGTCCGATAATGTATGAGAAAATATTCGCGATCTCTTGAATCGGACGCGACACCGATTGGGCGCGACGCGCTGAGAAGACTATCGCTCTGACACCAGTGACCACTGTGCGTCGGTGGCCGAACGGCCTTTGTTGTTATTTTCCTGTTTCATTAATAGGAATGTGTTTTCTTATTATAAATTAATCGAGTCAGGGCCGGCGGCACGCACTAGATTATATGTATGACGGACTACGACAACGTCACCTCATGTAAGTAGAACATTCACGAATGCGTTCCACCCGTCAACCACATTCATTCCTAATTGATTATTTTCTGTAAGCAAAACGAACCAGTGCAGTGCAATAGCTCAAATAGCTTAAGGCCTTATCAAGTCTAACGGTCTTATCAAGTCGACAGGCGCTGAAACGAACCAAGTATCTACAGCAGTGTTTCCTAGTTAGTGGTACGCGTACCCCTGTACGCGAAGTTGCATCAAGGGGTACGCGTGGCAATCTCTATATAATCTAGCAACTAAAATAATTTAATCAGTAAAAAACCATTACGTAAACAACAATAAAATTGCTGACAAATGTTTTGCAAGACGTACCTTTGCAAAAGCAGATTTTCGGCCATGACAAATTTAAATACTAAACATCGTCATAGACTTCAACTCGAAAACGAGTTGGGACTGAAGCTGACCATAAGGCAACCAGATTTTTCAGAGTTGTGGAAACAAGAATGTACACATTTGTCACATTTAACTGATTTTCACCGTCATTAGAACTTTAGTTTGATGGTAATAAATGTTTAAAAAAAACTGATTTCGTTTTTATTTCGCATTCCTGCAATAAGGGGTAGGTACGCGAGTTTGATTTCTTTCTTTAAGTGGTACGCAGGAAAAAATAATTGGAAACTACTGGTCTACAGCATTGATTTTCAAAGTGGGGAGGGGGGGGGGTCGCCTCTCGAGGGATGCGTGAAGTCATTCAAAGGGGGGAATTCTATCCGCGTATACAGAAAAGAAACTTTGGAAAAGTACACTCACACACAACATTTTGCAGGCACTCATGTACTCTAGTGTCAAACTTGGAAGATACGCATCTTATGGAAGTTTTTGATGATACCGATAATAAGAGAAACATATAATATCATTTGCAGCACCTTTTGATGTTCAAGCGCTACTTCCCTAACTGCTATAACAATATTTATAGATTATCGACGGATCTACTCAATTTTGACAAAGACGCACTGCTACAAAAGTTTCAAAAGCAAGCTCATGAAATTACACGATGATTCTGATTTCAAATACCATTTTGAAAAGATGATAAAACATTATTTTGGGCAAAATATTTTAAAGAGTAAGTATCCCTCCATAGCACAGCAAGCGTTGCGTTTATGCGAGCGAGTGTGCGAGCAAGCGTTACCTTTTGCAAGCACTTATTTCTGCAAAAAGATATTTTCATCAGTTGTAGCAATTGAAAAAATATTATAAAAGCAAACTTGATAATGCTGGTGATTAAGCTGAGCACTTTCATGAATTTAACGAAGAATTGTTAATCTTGTTTAATAAATCCAATTTGTTTTTTTTAATAATCTATAAATAAAACATGTGATTTTTATTACCTTTTACAATTACATTATTAATTTAAAATAAGACAGGGGGTGGGCATGGGAAAGAGGGAGCGAAGGGGGGGAGGGCATTGCTTAGTGCATTCAGCCAGTACAGATACAACGAATATGGAATAAATGAGATAGCAACAAAAAATATGTAACAATAATGGTCATAGAATCAAATAACAATAAAAGGCAAACAAAACGTATCAAAATAAATTATTATTAGTGATAGGAACATATAAGAACATGAGATTAATATTGAAATAAAAATATCTAATGTAGCAATATGCTTTTGTCACGATGAAAAATTAAAATAATTTAACAGAATCTTCATCATAAAGATGGTAAATAAATATTTACCAGGTGAAATAATTCATCATCAAAAATATTATTATTCTCTTGCAAGTGGGGAAAATATTGTAGATTTGATTTAGGTAATAACTTTTACCTTTCCTTAGGTTACATTACATCTGTCATTATTATTTATTTCATCTTGACTTTTGTCTTACTTATGTTTATTTTTAAACCCACCTAATGGAATGTCTCAGCATTGTGCCAAGATCGTCCGTCGATTCCGTCATGATAGCTACATCAACGGCGAATCGGAGGTGAGTGATATATTCGCGATTGATGTTGATGTCATATCCATCCCAGTTCAAAATCTTGAAAACAAATGCAGAGGTAAAAAGTTTCGGAGAAATAACGCCTCCCTGAGCCCCTCCTCCCACCTTTGCGATTGGATTGGACTCATAAATAAACCATGTTTAATATTTTACGACATTTAATATCGATTAGGTATTCAATAGATTTATAAAAGACATAAAATTTATAAATCGATTGTTCCACCGATGACCATCCCTATTATTGAATAGTGCTGCAGTTCTCTATGAAGACTGCAGCATATTTATATAAATGAGTCGAAGACTTGTTTGGAAAGCAGTGACGTATTTGAATGATAAATACATACATTTTAGTCCTGAATAGGGTAAAACCCAGCCTTCCGTTCCAGCTACTTGCCCACTTTTACAAACGTTTGTTTGTTTACTCATTATTATGTAATTCCACAATAGGCGGGTTTATTGTCATACCTATCTCTTCCAACCAACCCTACTATGAAGTGTTTCTATGCCTGTATACGTGTGTGTGTAATAATTGTATTCGATCGACAGAATTGAAAACGCAATTTCGTTAATTTTATCCCAACGGAAAATGGTGACCTAGCCGGGTATCGAACCCGAAACCTTACAATGTAAGATCAGGCGAGCTAAGAGGTTGTCCTATGATAATATACCTACCATTTGTGAAATTTCACAATATTGAGTAGGAACAAACAAACAGAAACCGTTACACAAAGTAAAACACTATTTTCACGATATGCCTGAACCGGCTGCCATTAATATTAATGTTATTAGATAGGTATTTAATTTTAAAACAAGGGAGATTAAAACTTACCAATTAGAGCTGTCAATTACAACGGGCGAACCCGTCCCCTCAGTTAGTTTTAACTATATTGATCGTTTTGTCTCCCGTGAGGTGAGCGCAGAAGACTTGAGACGAAAAACAATACACAGTTTAGTTTCGACACCTGCCCGTCAGAGGCCAACACCTTACGGCGAGGCACCGGCAAAAGGTACCCAGCAGGCAGCCTCCTGCCTCCTGACTGGTTACAGGATCGAGGTCGCTTGCATAGCGTATCTTAATAAAGCTATCGGTCTGTAGATATGTTATCAAGAGAGAAAAATAAAGAGAAGTCCTCAAAAGAGAAAAATAAACGTGTTTCGCCTGTAACCGCCAAATTAAGAGAACAGCTAGGTGTAAAAATTTGGTTAAGGTGTCAAAAAAAGCTCTCGGTCTGTAGATATGTAATCAAATGAGAAAAATAAAAAAAGTCATCAAAAGAGGAAAATATAAAAGGATTTCAGCGCGGGGAGTGGAGGTCAGGGGAAATTGTGGGGGAAGGGGTTAAGGGTGGGTGGGAGGAAGGGGTAGTTGGGGGGGTGGGTGAGGGGGTGAGCTGGGGTGTAGTAGAAAGGGGAGGGGGGGGGGGAGAAGGGGAAGATAGAGAGGGAGATTTAGGGGGAAGGTTGGGGAGGGAGCGGAGGGTATCGGAGTATGGGAGGGGGGAGGAGGTTTGTGAGGGGTTAGGGGGTTAGGGGGTTTGACGCGTGAAGGGGATTGTCTGCTTGCCGTGAAAGTCTAGGGGTGGCACAATCGATTTTAACTCAATATAGTAAAAACAGATTTGAAAGATTTCAGTCATTTTACCGCCATCTATACGTATAGTTGCTAAATCAAGCCGAATTGGCGCTAAACTTTTTGTTTACTTTCGTAGATCGTAGATCAGATGAGCGAGGCACCGCACCGTAATCGAATTATTCCAAAGAAATATTATTTTTACATAAATAAAAAGTAAGAAAAAGAACAGTTTCCGTTTATTTTTGAAACATTACTGTTAATAAAGTGACCGTCGATTTCGACGGGTTTTAGCTAGTTCCTATTTTAATGTAATAAACTTGGTTTGCTGTGGTCTTATTTACTGATTTTTCTTTCGAGCAGAAATGTTACTGTTATTTTACTTTCCCGGCCGACCGCCCGACGATAAGGGAAAGTGTTGTGAATGCAGTAAAAAAAAACATCGAGATGATCGAGATGAAGACGGAAACGTCGAGATGAAGACGGCAATATCCATTTTGAGCCCCTCTGAGTGTGGCTGTGTGTGTGTATGTATTCCTCCACGATAGCGCTCAAACGCTTAATCCGATTTAGCTGAAATTTGGTATGCAAGCATCATTTGGTAATGGCAAGAGTTGAACAGTGTGGTTGAAAACTGTCCACCGGGGAGATGCACTAGTCATATGTTATCCTCCGAAATATTGGACTTAGAGACTTGATATTTAGTACACAGATGCACTGTTGGGCCGATATAACATTGTGAAATTTTGGTTGGAATATCGTATATACAAGCTGCACAAATCATATTTAAATTCCGCCTTACAAGTCGCGCGTTCGATATCGCGCGGCACACGTTCTAGATTTAAATGTTTATTGCATTGTATTGCTTGTTTGAAATTCGAATGTTTAACGGAGAACTTTACAAAGACGCGCGTTTTCAAATCGATTTTAAGTCGAATCAGATGACGTCCTTGGCTAATTGCCCGGAAAGTCTTGGGGTGACACAGCCGATCCTTATAAATTACTGAACTTCTTCCACAACACTATGTTAGATACAACCTACATATGTTGTAAACACAACAATAGCAGGTGTAGACGAAAATGTACCAAAGTGTATTTTTTAATTCACCTATTTAATAGGTAGGTACCTACTTCTCTATAAAAATGTAGCAGGTTATTTTACATTTCGTATATTGTATGGGCAATATAAATTTTTCCATCTATATATCTACGCCACATAATATTTGACGCCAGATTAAACAACGTGACGCCACTGATTAAATAGGTTATTGGATTGTTCAATGCCGTACTACATTTTGGAAGCTAGATTTTCACAACGAAAGGCAACGTGTAGATGGGACCGATAGTTCAAAACATGGATTAAACTTCTTTTATGTTCAGCAGCTGCAGCAGCATATGGCGTTTTAAAAAAAAAAAAAATAATAAGGTAATAGTAAATGAATTTTGGAAACATATTTCGTATTATTGCACGACTGCCCAACAAAAAAGGAGTGGAATGTATTCAGAGTTAATGTATGTATATTTTCCGATAGCGCTTAAACCGATTTAGAAGTAGGTATGTACTATTGTTAGAATCGTTATGTCATCCCGAGTATCATAGAGTATTTCAACGGTCAACATATCGAGTAAGTAGGTTGTCTAAATATCCAAATATCAATAAATTAACATAAATGTATCTTGTTAAGTGTCAAATGAAGGATCTGATTGAGTGCCTTCCGGAAATATACTTGTATCTATTTGTATAAATACATAAACCACAAATATTTCATAAGACAAGGTAATAAAAATAATGATTTAAAATACTATAGTTCAATTACTGTAACGGCAGTCGTGATTTTTAATATATTTTAATGTTATTAATAATATTGAAATAAACATGTTCATTTCTAATTTGGTATACAGGTTTTATTATATAATAATTACGAGCGTTAATATACGAATAGACTGATAAATGAAATTCTAATATCTCTGTATTATTTCAGTGATGCAATCAGCGTATATAAAAATGCGATAGTTGGCACTAATAATTGAATGTTATTATTGTAATCATTAGTTTAAATATTATGATTTATAATAAATAAGTCCTTTATAAAAAAACATTCATTATGAATATTTTTATAGATAACCGAATAAATTGCTGTTAGTTTTTCCCGACAGTGCTATCAGCTCTACTTGCATATTCGTGGCGCAGAAGGGTTGCAAACACGTACTATGGCATTAAGCAATCAAATTCCCTATATAATCGATAGTGACACCTATACTATACATTGACGGTGACAAAAATGACCAAAAAAAACCTACTAACAGATATCTGTAATTAGCACACTGAGCAGGATATTGGAACAAGCACAATAATTTGAAAATTTAAAAACACTACTTCCGGTACAAATAGCGAACAACAGTATTTATAATTATTAGAAAAAAATGTTCGCGCGAATAGACGTTTTTAACCGACTTCAAAAAAAGGAGGAAGTTATCAATTCGGTTGTATCTGTAGGTACATGTTGATTCAATTCCCATGACAATGTATTTACTTTTATGGTAAGCATGACCTGAATCTACACCCTAGGTTGGCTCCCGACGAGGGGACTCCCTCAACGGTCAACAGCACAGACACGAAATTTTTGTATACACATTAGGTTATGATATGTGTGAGAGTATCTTGAGCTATGGGATGATAGGATAGGGCGGTTGTTCTAAAACCATTCTTTACCCCTTAGATATTGCACAAAAATCGATTTTAAAAATTATCATGCGAAAGCAGTATCGTTATCCTTCGGAAAATCATTTCAATGAATATAATGTGTTGGATACTAGGCAACTATATTTAAAAACATCACTATCAATACTAAGTTCAATCAGATACTTAAATATTTTTTCACAAAATACCCTATCAACGAGATTTTCCGAAGATAATAATATGATAGTACCCAGAAGGTATACTACTTTTGGTCAGCGAACCTATACATTAATTGCCCCAAGGTTTTTCAATGCTCTTCTTGGCGACATAAAATCAGCACAAAATAAGACCTACTTTAAAAGGATGCTTAGAAACTGGCTTGTAAAAGAGGGAAGACAAGGAATTTTAAAAATATTGGACATTATAATCTAACCCGGACATTTGAATATTTTGAAACTTATATTGTATTATGTTATATTATTATTATTATTATTAATATTTTGTTTTAACGTATATTAAGAGCTAATTAGTTTTAGTTTTACCACTATTTTATCTTAGTTATAACTAAAATGCAGGACCATTTTGTTTAAATTCTTATTCTAATTTTTACTATTTTAAATTGTTTTGTTTTTTTTCTGATTTGATTTTATTTGCTGATATTTTAATTTTCCACTTCTAACTTCAATTTAATTATTGAATTTAAGTATTTAGTCATTTTTAATATGATTTTGCAATTCTATTATTTTGTGCATACATGGAATAGATGCCATTTTTATAAACACGGTATTGTTGCAAGCACATTCAATAATAAATGTTTACCTTATAACAGGTCCAGGCCTAGGTCAAGTTCAAGTTCAGTTTATTTTCAGAAATCTTTACAGATTGTAGAAACATATATACTAAAATAACAGGTAATAATAATTGAAAGGATGAGAAATAACTTAAATTAAAATAATAAGAAATAAAATTAGTGTAATTTAAACGATTAAACTTTAAATTAAAATATCATTTAAAAATATCAAATCACAATAATAATAATATTTAGTCCCATTCACTTAAAACAAATAAAATTAAAAAAATATATAAAATTTAGAAAAGGAATTACAATTTATAATCATTTCATTTAAAATCATTACATTGCATGTTTCAAGTTTCAAGTTTAGTTTATCGTCTTAAAAACTTATAAATAGTAATTTATACATATTTAATTTTCGATTTTACACAATACTTTCGTTAGCCGTTCGTGATGAATTGTACGTAGCTAGGTGACGTTGTCACTAGACAATGCGATGTATTCTTTTTTCTGCGATTCAATTTTTGATTCAATTTTGTAAGTCTTTCTATGCATAATTCCTATGCTGAAATTGTTTACTGTTATTATTAATATTTGCATTACTTATATATAAAATTTTTTTTATAAAAAGATAGCCCGTTCGAAGTTTTACCTTGACATGGCTGCTGTACCCAGAGTTGGCTCCCGACGAGGGGACTCCTTAACGGCCGACAGCACAGACACGAAAGTTTGTATATGATTTCAATTACTACAGCCCGTTCTAGCTGGGAATTTTTAATACACATTAAGTTATGTAGCCCGTTCTAAGTTTCACCAAGACAGAACTGCGGCACCCAGGGTTGGCTTCCAACGAGGGAACTCCTCAACGGTCAACAGCACAGGCACAACATTTTGTATACGCATTCAATTATGATATCCCGTTATCACCATGACATAGCTGCTGCACTTATAAAACATTTTTAGTCGATTTTTTTTTGTTAAAATGTTAAAATGTTGTGTATTATTATTAGAGAATAAATTTCTTCGTTAAAACAATATTAGTTGAAACAAAATTCAATTTACGCAACCTCATTCCCCCTAACTATCCCCTCCTCCCGTCCACTTTTAACCCCCTCTCCCCTTAACCCCCCCCCCCGCGGAAATCCAGCACATGGCACTATCATTTTTTTTATTTTTCTTCTTGATGACTTTCTTTATTTTTCTCTTTTGATGACATATCTACAGAGCAAGAGCTTTTTGTAGACACCTCAACCAAATTTTTATATCTAGCCGTTCTTCCAATTTGGCTGTTACAGGAAAAACACGTGAAAAAAAATAGTTTTCTTTTTTGATGACTTTTTTTATTTTTCACTTCTGATGACACATCTAGAGACCGAGAGCTTTTTTTAGATCCCCAACCCTCAACCAAATTTTTACACATAGCCGTTCTCTTAACATGGCCGTCACAAGAAAAAACACGTTTCAAATTCAGATGCTTATATTTTATCTGCACACAAACCACTACTTCCGAATCTGGAAAACATTCAATTCACAAATACTAGTGTTTTCTCACGAATATTGGCAAACCATCCGTTTTCGCAGAATTGTTCACTTTATAGAGGCGACAAATATTTATTGAATCATTTTATTAACTCAACAACCTTGGAAATATTCGTTCTTTCAATCAGTATCCAAGCATTACGATTTTTATGACGTCACTTCGGCAACGATAATTTTAAAAATAAAATGCAATAAGGTAGAGTGATACAATAACGCCACCTAGATATTTTGAAATTCTATAAATCTTAAATCATTAAACTAATATAATTGAACGAGGTAAAATCGAAGTAAGATAATCGAGGGGTGTTAATTAATATACGGGCTAATACGCCACCCAGGGAGTTATAGTTATAGCTATCCTACTAATATTATAAACGCGAAAGTTTGTATGTATGTATTGATGTTTGTTACTCTTTCACGCAAAAACTACTGAATGGATTGATGATAAAACTTTACAATAATATAGCTTACACATCAGAATAACACATAGGCTATAATTTATAAAGATATAGTGTGAATTATCTAAAATATAACGATAACTGTCAAGTAAGTAGGAAAAAAATCTAAGAAATTGACATTCGAAATTTAAATTCTATCCTACTATCCTACTAATATTATAAACGCGAAAGTTTGTATGTAAACATGGATGTTTGTTACTCTTTCACGCAAAAACTACTGAATGGATTTTGATGAAACTTTACAATAAAATAGCTTACACATCAGAATAACACATAGGCTATAATTTATATAGATATATGGTTTTCTATCATCATTATCACAATTTTCCATCACATCGCGGGTAAAACCGCTGGGCGCAGCTAGTATAGCTATAATGCTCACATAAAAAGAATTGAACGTATTCAAAATGCGTTCCTGAAACATTTGAATTATCGCTCCTTCTTGTCCTTTCCTAATTACAACCAAGAACCTACCTTTCATGGGCTTCAATCCTTTCAATCCAGAAGAAAATGCGCAGACGTGGTGTTTTTCCATAAAATATTGGCAGGTTACATTGATTGTTCTGATCTTCTTGGAATGGTATCTTTCCGTGTACCATCGCGACTCACTCGCCAAACGGAGTTATTCCACCTTCCGCAGGTTAGTACTAATTATGCACAAAACTGTTTTATGTATAGGGTATGTAAAATTTGTAATACGCAGCTCGGTGATATTGACGTATTCAATACGTCATCATTCATTCGCTCTTATAAAGCAATTATTAATGACTGTATTGATTTATCATTGTAATCGCAATATATAATATATTATAAATAATATTTATTCAAGAATATCTTTAAATAATATGTATGACTATATTATGGAACGTGTATTTACATAAAATTTTATTTACTTATTATGACTCCTTTCTTCCCAGTTCCCACCTCTCCCTATGTGTGTTAATTCTTCAAAAAATTATATTGTTGTGTTTAAATTATGAATGTTTAAGTGACAACATGTAAATAGCTTTATTTTTTTAACTTAATATTTTGTAACAAATTTATTGTAACAGCTGTATACTTCCTTAAGAATAATAATAAAATAAAATAAAATTAAATAACAAAATCAAGCTATTCTGTCTCCCATGTAGTGAAAGTAAAGACTTTTGCGGACAATACCAACCACAGTTACTCTTCTCCAACAACCCGTAAGAGTTCAACGCCTTACCTCGAGACACTGAGAAGTGCACACAGCCATCATCGCGCCCTTACTACAATTATGACATTATTTTTAAATGCTTTTCCGAAAAATGTCAGAAACGTGCCAAGCATAGCAAGTTTTAAAAACAGACTAAGAGAACATTTGAAATCTTCCACATAAATTCCCTTTCTCTTCCCATTGTTATCTTTTTTAAACCTTAGCGTCCTTATACTGCCGTCGTAAATGTAAACACAGTAACTTCATTTACTGTGTTTATACAAGTTTGGTTCTTTAAAATCACGAGTTGGAGTACTATAAGACAATTTTTTCGGTTTGTCTGTCGATGGATAGTTACCGAGATACCTTAGATATAAAAAACAGTATAAAAAAATCATAATATTTTTAATAAAAAAAACAATGTATCTATACATTTTTAAGTTAAAATACAGTAACCTATTATTTACTGTGATCTTTTTTAATACTTATAAGCATTTAGGAAATATTTTTGTTTGGTTACAACACGGCTTCTTCAGATACTGTGGTTTTAGGTAAAATTTTGTTAAAAGTTTATTTATTAATACACGAATTAATCACAGTATCTCGATTACTGTGTTTAAGGTGCCTGCAGTTTTTTATTTATTAAAAAAACATAGCTTTAACACAGTAAGTACATACTTACTGGCTTTTAAGCAGCTTAAAAACGGCATCTTTACTTACTAGGATTTGATCTAAGTAGTAAACATTACTTTTATTAAGCTTAAACCCAGTATGTGTAAAGTTACTGTGTTGCGATTTCCCTAGTTCTATTATTTTTACATGGTTGGAACACAGTAATAGGTAAAATTTACCTATAACACAGTAACCAATCAGTTACGGTGTTATAGCTTAAAAATATAAAATATATCAATTTATTTTCCTAACTTGAAACACAATTATCTAATTTAATTTATTAAACAATTATAATTTAATATATATTTTTATGCAGAATTGAAGTTCTAACTATTTTTTAACATTAAAGATTAAAATAAATAATCTATATTGATCACTTTGTTCAGGAAAACAAATATTTAACAACTGAACTTTGACCGCGTTTTTCTCAAAACGTCTTTTTTAAAGTTACTGTGTTTTCATTTACGACGGCAGGATAGGTGTTAGATTATTTTGGTGTGGCACATTTTGTGCCCACCAAGAGTTAAATATATACCTATATATATATATATATATATATATATATATATATATATATATATATATATATATATATATATATATATATATATATATATATATATATATATATATATATATATATATATATATATATATATATATATATATATATATATATATATATATATTTAAATTATTTCTAGTTTAATTTATAATCATTATTATTATTATCATTATCTTTTTATTTTATTATTTTGTTATTTTTCTATTTTTTTAACCTCAGAATAGAATCCACAAGCGTGAATCCCCCCTCTTTTGCAATATAGAGGTGATTGCCGTATCGTATTCATATGAGTTCCGCTCGTTTCACTGTAAATATTGCTATCCATAATGCAGGTAGGCAGATAGTTTCGTATTGAACGCAACTGAACTGATTGACTAGTGATTAACGACTTCAGGGGTTCGCAGCAAGCGGTTTTCTAACAACGTACTACTAACTCTTTTTAAATAATAAAAGTTATACAGTTACAAAATTAAACTAAAATTTAGATACATACTTACATTTTATAATAGCAGCCGTAGGAATAATTATATTAAAAGAAATTAAAAAGTATACATTTATAATATAAATGGATATATGACTTAATAGGTATTCAAAATTAATTTTTTTCAAAAGTTATGTAGCATCTATTCGCAAATAATGTTGTTACAATAGTATAGGATAGCTCTAAAATATTGCCCTTGTTATTACTATATTTACTTGTTTGATTATTTTGTTTATATAACCTGCAACAAGGTGACCAAAAATAAACATTGTTATAATATTTGATTATAATTTTATTGAACTGTAAAGATAAATTATCAAAAATTGAACGAGATAAATTCAAGACACATAGCGAGCGACGCGTGACCCCAAATATTATTTTTTGCCATTAGGGAGGTTTTTTTTTTAACAATTTGTTTACATACTAAATAAGCATTCTAAAAGTGGTGACGTAAAAGTAAATTTGTTGACGAGTAGCTACACGGTCAATAATAGTCGTCATGGATAAACCACTATTATATTCGCAATAAAAAACAGACTAATTTATTAAATTCACAGACCGAAAGCAAGATTCATGAATAGTCCAGTTAAGAAATAATAGACAACATTTTAACAAAATAATTTAATAGTTTAAAAAAAAACACTAAAAACACGCTTTTATAAATGCAAACACGACTATGATACGATATTCCATCATGGAATGCCAGTTCCTGTCTTCAGGCTTCATCATCAGACCTTGAAACTTAATCGTGGTCAAAGTTCATTCCAAGACCTTTCTAACAAGTCCAAACACGGCTATGATACGATATTCCATCATGGAATGCCAGTACCTATCTTCCGGCTTCATCATCAGACCTTGTAACATAATCGTGGTCAAAGTTCATTCCAAGACTTTTCTAACAAGTCCAAACAAAGCTATGATACGATGTTCCATCATGAAGTTCCAGTTCATATCATCCGACTCCATCATCAGATCAGTTCGACAGTACCATATTATTGTATTGTCATCAGAACTACATACAGCTGCCAATTTTCATGACGCTACGATCATTGGAAGATTGTTAAATTAGTTACCTTAGATTCCATTACATAGTTACATACAGGTCGACCTAATAAAAGCGTGTTAAAAAGAATCGACTCCAAAACTGTTTATAGTTGAAGCAGCCATGTCATAGTGATACTTACAACGGGCTATCATAATTGAATGCGTATACAAAATTTTGTGTCTGTGCTGTTGACCGTTGAGGAGTCCCTCGTTGGAAGTCGATCCTGGGTGCAGCAGCCATGTCATGGTGAAACTTAGAACGGCCTCCCATAACTGCATGAGCATACGAAATTTCGTTTCTGTGCTGCTGACCGTTGAGGAGTCCCCTCTTCGGGAGTCAACCTAGGGTGTATTATAGAATCAGGCCATGCTTTATACCATAAAAAAATACATTATCAACGGAATTGAACTAACATGTACATTTTCAACTTCATATGATAATTTTTGAGGAGTTCCTGAATTCCTCATGGATCATATCATCAGAACAGAATTTTGATAAAAATGGGACCAAACTGTACATAAGTAGGTATATCCTTTCAAATAAAAAATAAATTTTCAAATTCGGTTCATATATAGCAGAGTTCTGAGGTATCAAACATTGAAAAAAAGGGATACAACCGAATTGATAACCTCCTTGTTTTTTTGGAGTCGGTTAAAACACCGATTGGGTCACCCCTAGACTTACCCGGCAAGTAGACAAGACCCCTTCGCTCCACCTCTCTACCTCCTGCCGCCATTTTCTTACTATGTTTGCGGTATTAAAATGGTATGTTTCAAAAATGGTGTAGTATTTTCGTAAATACGGCGGAGTTTAAAAATATTTGTGTCGCTTGTATACGAGACATTCCAACTAAAATTTCTCAACCAGATTTCGGTCCAAGAAGGCATCTGTGTACCGAGTCTCTTCTGTATTTCAAGTCTCTAAGTCTAATACTCTATATATATATATATATATATATATATATATATATATATATATATATATATATATATATATATATATATATATATATATATATATATATATATATATATATATATATATATATATATAATAAAAAGGCAACTCCCTGCTATCTCATGTTTATCATAATCTGTCTTTTATTTAGTTTTATATTTTTATGTTTTTTTTTCTTGTTCAATGTTAGCA
This sequence comes from Micropterix aruncella, assembly GCA_944548615.1. Taxonomy (NCBI): domain Eukaryota; kingdom Metazoa; phylum Arthropoda; class Insecta; order Lepidoptera; family Micropterigidae; genus Micropterix; species Micropterix aruncella. Next base: position 1,984,030 of record OX155962.1, read on the forward strand.
TTAATTTAGTTATGTAGTCATTTATTTTTAGACTTACACTCTAGGTTTAATATTCAAGGGCGAATTGGATTCATCTGTAATGCCCTTGAATACTATTTGAAACTAATAAATAAATAAATAAATAAACAAATACATCGAGATTGAAGTAGGACTAGTGCGCCTCTTGTAGACATCGTTCAACCACAATCTTTCCAACTCTTGCAATGACGAAATGATGCCTACATACCAAATTTCAGCTCAATCAGATGAAGCGTTTGGGCTCTATCGTGGAGGAATTCACACACGCACATTAATCGTTTCGGTGTAGGGGAGGGGTAAACATGTATATATCCGTCTTTATCTCTACGAACAATTTTACCGCGTTCACAATACTTTCCCTCAGAAAAGAAAAAAAATGCAAAAATAATTCATTGACGTTAAGATGTATGAAATATATGACAAGTGTAGGAAGTATGGATTAGTATCTTTCTTGGCAAGATCAAGTAAACCAAGTAATTCGTAGCTTTTTCCGTGGTTTTCATGGTCTCCAGCGGCGTTCTTCCCATATCGGTTAAATCAAAAATTGTTTCCACACTGTTAACGCTCATACATGTCGACTGTGATGTTTGTTATATAGTTGCCAATTATTTTATTTTGAATAGGCTGGAGCGTCTGTAAAATATCTGCCTGAGTTACGCCTTTAACTTGCGTTAGTTCGATCGCGTTAGCTGGTTTCGTGAGCAATTTCACTGGCTTCCTATTCGCGATCGAAGAAATTTGCATGCGTATTCCCTACTCTACAACATCCTCAATAACCCCTTTTCACCCTCCTATCTCAAAAAGAAATTCCATCCTTTGGGAGGCCACAGTCTTCCACTTTGATCAACCTGGATAACACACGCTCTTACGCCATTCTTATCCGTATATATACCCTTTCAGGGTTCATTATCCTCGTTTATGGAATGATCTTCCAGACGTATGCAACTTCGTTGCTCACTTTAAAGAAATACACCTTTCTCTCTGGATAAGGTGGGGTATAAAAATAAATATGAAAATATGGTATGTTGTGACCCCAGCGTAACTTATTGGTATATATTTGTATTCGTTTATTTTAAATTTAAATTTATTACGTCTATGCGTACTGTACGATGACAATTAACAATTAGGTTATCAAATGGTCGACTGTAAGATATCGCTACAGTAATAAGTCCGCCATGTGGATATTTTTTTAAACCACGGTGATATTCATTATGTAATGGTACTTTTAGCAATGAAAAATTATTCTTTTCTATTCTATATTAATATTTAGTTTCTATGAATTGTTAGAGAGTCTGGAACTATTGAGGAATTAAATACCATAATAATTTAGATGTTCTTCAAACTTTCTGAAATAAAATACTCAAAAAATAACATTATGGTATTCAGTTTATTATATTTGCTTAAACCTATACTTTAGCCAAGCAGTGGTGACAGTAGGGCGGTGTTGACTACAACCGGCGAACCAATCACCCCAGGCTGGTATAACGATATGTAATCGTTATTTCAGCCGTGTGATGAACGTAGAAGACTTAAAGACAAGACAATCTACTGTCTAGCTTGGTCAACAAGCCCGTTAGAGGCCAACGCCTTACGGCGAGGCATCGGAAAAGGTATCCAGCGGTCAGCCTCGCCTCCTAACTACCAGTGTTGGTAGGATATCTCCGCCTGGAATTAACCTTCAGGATACCTCCGTCTTCCCGACTGGTTACGGTTCCGAAGTCGCTTACGCGGCCTCTATTATACCTGCTGTATTACAGAGGTAATTCAATTTGAATTTATCGCTGACCTGGACGTCCTTTGCCCGTAAAGGCCACACAGGATCGAGTGGCCCAGGGTCATTTTAAGAGTGGCATGAGAACAGGTCAATATTCACCCCCGCTGCTTAGAAGACTGTATATTTTCATAGTCTCCAGATTCATTCAGTAATTAGCGTGGAACTGTGCGCAAACCGTCCAGTAGCGCCGGGATGCAATCCCGCCAGGAGAAACCGGACCACCAGCTTTGAGGTCTGGGACGAGAGAGTCTTACCCGGGGTAGCTTTCCGCATGATAAGGCTTCGGAATAGGAGCTGAATCGTGAGTTGAGCCGATCCGAGAACAAAATGGATCTTATGGCCCAAGCTGCACAAAACCATTCGCTGTCCAGCGTTGGTGATAGCTCGGTCTGAGAGACAGGTTTTGACGTCATCAGTTTACCCAGCGGCGGTCGGTAAGTTGACTCGATTTCAAAAATAATACGAATGGCGATGGACTTGTATATTCTTTTGTTAAGAAAAATATGCTTCCTTCGAGCCGGATTTGAACCAGCGACCTATGGATTTCTACCGATTTTCAAACCTCTACAGTCCACCGCTCTACCAACTGAGCTATCGAAGGTGATATCGAAGAGACAATTAATAAACATTACGTATTAAATTGCATTTACGTAATGTGTAATATTAGTAAGTATTAATTAAATTAAAACGTCGTTGAACTTTTTTCGCATTTATCAAAACGACAATTCATTAAATTGCCTCTATAGATAGTGGTCGCGTAAGAGACCTTTATATCAAGACTAATTTATACAAAATAAAAAAAACACGACAGCCATTACAAAAAGTGAACGATTTTATTTATACATAATTATTAGAAATTAATCTGTTTGCGCTGAAAAGTACGTATTTTAGAGGACATAATTCTTCGTTGAAACAAAATTCTATTTAGCTCCGTTACGGCTCCCCTTTGACGCGTGTTATCTCTGTAATCCAATGCCTAAAGACGATGACGATTTTATATTATTTATATTTTCATGATATTACAGGATTTTATTATAGATTTTAGGAATGAGACTCTTTCTATATTTTTTTTAGGATTATTTTAATACTTCTATATGTACTCCTTTGAATCTATTTTTTTCTAATTTTTATAATTAGATATGATTGTCTTACTCTATTTTTTAGCAATTATGATTATTTAAATAACACGACCCGGTGGCATAGTGGTTAGGTAGCCTGATCTTACATTGTAAGGTCCCGGGTTCGGTTTCCGGCTTGGTCACCATTTTCCGTTGGGATCAAATTATTAGAATTGCATTTTCAAATCTGTCGATCGAATGCAATAACAAGACACACACTTACAGACATGTTCCACGCACACATACATATAACACGTCATAGTAGGGTTTGTTGTAAGAGATTATCATATGACAATAAACCCACCCATTGTGACATTTTCACAATAAAGAGTATAAACAAACAAACAAACAAACTATCTATTTGTACATCTTTTTTATTAATTATGATTATGATTTTTATTTATTATGATTAGCCATTTTATATTTTGCAGCTTAAAGGATTTAATAATAATTATTAGTGGTTCACATTCTTTTAATTTTATTACATTCTTTTCTTTACTTGCTTTTTATGTAGGTGCATACATATATTTACAATAATTTAAGCGTCCGCCTTAGAACAGGCTGTACCCTAGTTAGGTGACATTAAAATAGGATCCCATGCAACAGTGTTTGGCATATCTTATCAGTTTTTTTGCCGCTGGATTTAAAAATCTCAAAGGATTAAAACATCAACATCATCACTTTTAAACGCTTTATTGTAAATCTTTATTTTCTTATTTAAAATCAGTTTCAAATCAATGTAACAGTTCTTACAGCATACCTATATAACACTAGCAATTAATTAATTATTCATAAACAATAAATAGTTGCAATTCCTCAAAACTAATTTTATTATATATATATATATATATATATATATATATATATATATATATATATATATATATATATATATATATATATATATATATATATATATATATATATATATATATATATATATATATATATATATATATATATATATATATATATATATATATATATATATATATATATATATATATATATATATATATATATATCTAAATATTTATTACCTAGATTATATCACTAATCGACTTAATTACAACTTTGTGTACTTGCTCGTATCAAATGCGTCTGGTTTTGAAAATTTTAAAGAATAAATGAAAATTAATTTATTTTCAATAACATTTTATAGATGGCTCAATATTTAAATCTTTTTTATAAAGCTTTTCAGTTATGCAGGGCGTGATTTCCAAATAATATATTTTACATTTTTTTAAATTAAAATATTCAATGTGAACAAATCGTGAAACAAGTAAGACCACAGAGCAAAAACTTAAAAGCTAAAATTATCACAAGAAATTATTTGTTATTGCTACAAAATATAATCATTCTGAAATTTTGTAGATCTCGCGGCGCCGCAATGTTTTCGGGCGAAAAGTGTAGTCAGCATGTTACCAAAATGGAGTTTACTTTTTATTTAATAAAATAAATAAAAATAAATGTCATGGCGGAAGATTTAAAAACAGTTAAGAACAAGCATTACGCGGTTTATGGAATACCCCGGAGATCAGCGAAAATGATGGTGTTGTTACAAATATTATAAATTAGAATTCTTCAGGTTCCTCAGGGGTGATGATTTTACCAGCGACTACGATCAGGTCGTCGATGACGTCACGCACGAAGAAGAGGAACGGATGGTCCACTGAGAATTCTTCCAGATCCTCTGCAGCATCAGCGACCGGTATACCTCGAACGCCCGCGGATGGATTACCAGCTGAAACAGAATGGTATCAATGGAAGTGAAATAGTTGGTTGTAAGCCTGGAACCTAGCGATCCTCGTATTTCCTAGTCGATTTTGTGGTTTCAAGAACTCTAGGAATCAATATCTCTCAACAGTTTTCTGATGTCTGGTTGATAAACGAAATCATATAGTTTCTCAAATTTCGTCTTGATGATGCGGCATACAATGCGTCGCTGTTCTAGGTATTGGCTTTAACAAGTACGATAATTTATTTGAATTCTATTTTGAAACTTTATATCTTCCTTTCTTTGATTTAACTATTTTTAACGGCTATAATAATCGCGGTTTCAAGTTCAATTTTCAAATTCTTTGTTTCCTATCTATCATTTAAAAAATTAAATAATAAACTCGTAAACCGCTAAAGGTTTTAGTAAACCACTAAAGATTTAAAAAAAGGACTTAACAACAGCATTATTCTGCGCATTATTCTAATAATAACGGATGAAGATCTTGATCCATAACTTGTATATTATTGCAACTACTTATACGAAGAAATCATTGAAAATTTTCACTGTTTTATCAAGTTTTTCCTAATATAAATATATATTTCTATTTAAATTATTTAATATGATTTCAGAAATGGACCTCTTAAAACTAATATTGTTTACATTGTAAAATTAAGAGAATTTATAAAATATGTGAAATCGACGAATATCGCGGTTGTTTGAAATTATAAATAAGATAAAAACGAAATACCCGCGTGAAGTTTGTAATACCGTTGTCCAGGGTAGACTGACAACTCCAGTCTACCCTGGACAATGGTGGTTGCCACATCGCCGAAACGTCGGGTGTTACAAACACCAAGCGGTAAATTCAATTTTATCTTATTTATATGATAAAATATGAGTAATGAATTTTAAAAAAGGGTGTGGTAGAATCTATATCATAGATATCAGTCATATTAGATATCTATTAAATTGAAGTAGGTATATCAATTTTGTAGATGCCTATAGCTAACGCATCTGACGCATCTAATGTCTGCATAATGCTTACGCAACGTAACATGAAACGTAACCTGAAATGAAAGAATTTGCCGTCCACATTATTGTAATGTATCATGCAATGTAACAAACTACCATATTAAAAAGGCGCTAGAAAAGTCGGTGGTTTTTTTGTCGCTAAATGAAAATAAAAAGTCGCTGTTAATATGTCGCTTACTCTAACGTCGCTAAATTGGCAACACTGGTGAGAGTTGATTTAATTAAATGAACCTCAACGCAAAGACGATAAAATAATGAACTTTATTTTCAACCAATAAAGTTTAAATTCCTGGGTACCATAATGAAGGAATGAAGCAAAACATTTTTTTTTTTTAACCGGCACGAGTCATAAAGCATAGTTTTAAAAAATCATTCATCAAATTTTTTCGATACGTTACATGCCAAAAAGTACTCAATGAGTAAATGTATCGATTTCAAAAGTATCGAAAAAAACCGTGTCACTAGGCACGGTGGCACGGATCCGGGAGGTCCAATTTTCGATGAGTTCCGCATAGATCTGCTGAATTTGAGCGATGGCCTGGGCTATGTTGACTTTGAGGGCATCGGTCGATTGCGGCCTATTGACATAGACCTGCGACTTCAGAAAACCCCACAATAAAAACTCTAGCGGGGTCAAATCGCACGATCTTGGTGGCTCCGCAAGAGATAACCCTGATCTCCGCGAGAGATAACCATGCACTAACGAACACTCACTTCGATAATAAAGTTAGCACGTTATTACCAATCGTGTAACTTGACATGGTGTATTGGCATTAGTGACTGAATAATAAACAACAGATTTGACAGACGCCGCCAAAACAACATGGGCGCCAAAGACTGTCAACATCGACCCTTGTATTTCAATTTTTGTATGTATTTATATTTCAATGGAAAACCTTGTATTTCATTTTTTTATTGTATCTGGCTAACTTCACGAACGTCTCAAGAATAGTTCGTTCGAAAGAGTGCAAGATGCTGATTTTTTATTAGTTTTACTAGCTAGAGGAAAAACCGCATAGCCACATATTTATTGTGCCCATGCCTAATTTATTGTTAATTTGCATTAACATCTGTAATTATGTAATTCATCTGTAAACATACCTGTTAATTCATGATTTGTTACACCATTTTCAACAACGTTAACAGAGACGTGTTGAACTAATTCCTGGACGAAGAGACCATCAACCTTGGAAATTCCAGTGAGATCAGCTTCAGGTCCAAATATTGAGCTGACACCGAACTGAATGTATACGAAAAATATTGTTAAAAATGAATATCCGAGATAAATCCTTATTGAACATCTACGAAACGAAGAAAAGCGAAATCGATAAAATATGAGCAATAGACATACAATCATTATCAATTCAAAGTAACAACTAATTCATTAACACAATACCCAACGACACCAAAACGTATCTAATTTTGGGGTCTAGAATATTTATTTATTTATTCTTATTTTTATTTTATCCATTGTAATTCAACAAAATTATGATTGAAACCTTTTTGTGCTGTATAAAACTGTTATAGTAAAATGGTTATGAAGAATCAATTACTTTTTTAACTAATTGTTTTTCAGACTTAACTGTAAGTTTATTTAAACAATATATATTTTTGTTTTCATGATTTTTAAGGATATTATTTTTTATACTAAAACTTCTTTTGTGAATCATGAGATAAACGGCGCATACGCAATTATTTAATAAGCATGTGGAGTAGGATATTAGCATAAGATATTATACTGTAATTAATAATAATGTAAAAATCTTAGCGATAACCAATGTATTATTAGAGTATAGTTTGCGTACTACTATAATACTACGTATAATAAATAAATAAATAAATCCAATATTTTTGTCATTGTAGGACCACGAAAGACAGTTCATGATCACCAGAAATCGATTGGAATCAAGTGATGATATTCATTTAGTTCTGAGCAGTAGTATCAGCCCCAGATTTTTTTTTTTTAAATTATTAATTTACAATAACTTCATATAATATGTCATATAAACACCATTTACATAATATGGTTGAGTTGGGAGAGATTGAGCACATCCCTTGTAAAAAAGATGCAAGTTAAAAAAATACACTGATTTGCGATTAAAAGTTCCTAATTATTGAAAATATCTTCAAATGTTATTGTAAGTTAAACATTTAACTAAAAGTAAAACATTAAAGTTGATATTCTTAGAGCTTTCATTCTAAACCTTAGGGTCCCTGCCGCGAACAAAACAGTTAGAACTTTGGTGACCCCTGGTCAAAATAGGTTGGGAGCCACTGCTTTAATCGTGTGTCAATCAGCGCGTAAATCGTTGTTGAAGGTCAGGCAGATCTAAAATCTTCACCATTCAAAGATAAAGATGTCTTTTAACACGGCTGACTAACAAAGAAAGAGTGAAATGTGTCCCGTTTATTTATTCCACCATAAATTCTAAACGCTTGAACCGATTTAAAAGAATGTGGTATTATTAGAATTGTTATGTCATCCCGAGGGTCATTAACTGTCCAAATATCGAGTAAGTAGTTGTCTAAATGTCCAAATTTTCAAACGTCAATAAATTATAATAAATATATCGTGTTTAGTATCAAATAAAAGTCTGACTCAGCACATTCCGGAAACCACAAATATTTCATTAAAAAAAGTAATAAAAAAATAAATGAACACGTTTTTTTAAATTCTTTTTATAATATTTACTTGTTTCCAAAACTAATTGAAACTCTAGAACCGAAAGATGATGGACGATGTCGTGACAGTTAGTCGTTTTAAAAAATATATCTTTATGAAAAATGGTCTCGTTCGGGCTTTATATATATACGTCTTATCTGTTGTATTCACTTTGCAAGGCCAGGGCAGTACTGATAAAATAAATGAGTTTAAAATACGACACCTTTCACCTGCCTTCGATAGCTCAGTCGGTAGAGCGGTGGACTGTAGAGGTTGATAACTGTATTGATCCATAGGTCGCTGGTTCAAATCCGGCTCGAAGGAAGTATTTTTTTAATATATATTTTTACATTTACGTATACTATGCTTGTCCCCATATATAATGGCTCACTTAACTTTTTTCAAAATGAGTAACGTTTTGTGTGATAGAGATCTAAGTCTCGACCTAATGTTACGTATAACCCGCAGCTCCATTTTCTCTGTTCTACTATATATGGCGTAGAAGCATGGACTCTCACTTAAAACACGACGAAAAGGTTGGAGGCTTTCGAAATGTGGATATATCGCCGTATCTTAAAAATATCATGGCATGACCGTGTCACTAATATTAAAGTACTGAGCCGACTTAAGAAGAAGATGGAACTTCTGAACACATCAAACACAGGAAGCTGTTGTACTTCGGTTACGTCATGAGGAATAACAAATACAAATTGCTCCACCTCATTATCCAAGGCATTCGCGGGGAATAGAAGCGCCGACAGGAGGCGGCATTCGTGGCTAAGGAACCATCGGGACTGGTTTAGCTGTAGTACCACCTCGCTGTTCAAAGCAGCAGCCTCTAAAGTGAAGGTAGCTGTGATGTTATCCAACCTCCTATAGGAGTGGAATTCGAAGAAGAAGAAGATGCTTGTCCACTTGACAAATACACATCTCTTGGATAAGCCAATGTCGGATCATCTTAGTGAAGTATGAACTTACATTACAGGATGACATAATATACGTACTCAGTACCTAGACTCAATGTTATTAGAGCAAAGTGTACCCTGAGCAATTAGAAGTGCCGCGAGGTGACCTCTATATGTAATCTCTAATCTAATCCAGTGCCAGATAATCCAATAGGCCAAGTAGACCTATTGGATATTGCACCATGGGACCATTGGATATAGGCCAAGTAGGCCTTTGGACCGGCCCATGGATCCCACATATTTCAGGGGCCCCGCGACAATGGATCATAACGATCATTTTTTTTTTAATGTATCTAATAGATAGAAAAAAATCATTGAATATGTTTGTTATCTCGGGTCGGTTCAACTCACGGTTCAACTCCCATCCGATTGTCTCCCCGAAGAGGGACTAACCTGGAAAGGACTCTGTGAAACCTGCCACGACTGTGTCGTGGACAGGTGGGATCGGATCCAATCTGGGGGGACACCTTGGGCGCTGCTATGCGGTTTGCGCATCGCTCGACATTAGCCAATCGACTGTGCGCTTCGGCGAATATCCGGGGATCTGGAAACGCACGTTTCACGAGTAGCGGGGGCGGTTGTCTCCTGATGTCGGCTTGCGTATTGTGCAGCGTTAGCCAATCGACTGTACCCCGGTGAATAACCTGATATCAGCTGCCTTTGTCATTCAATCGCATTACCGTTGGCCATTCAATCCCATGTGATATTGACGGGCAATATGCGTTACGGTCCGCGATAAATTCTAGCTGAATTACCCATAACATCAGGTAGAGGCCGCGCCAGTGACTTTGAATCTGTCACCAGACTGGAGGACGGGGAAATCCACCCGAATCTCACTCTTGAGGGCTTGAGGTCGGTCCGCTGGGTTCACTTCCCTGTTCCTCATATTAAGGAGTTGGACACCCACGGGTTTGTCGGTGGAGTTAGACAATGGATTGTCCTTGTCCGCTAAGTCTTCACGATTCATATGGGAAATAGAACGACTTGATATCGTTGAAACTCCATTGAAGGATGAGTTTGACCGTTGTGTTGATACCCCCAGATGTTAGAGCAGGTAAACATGTATGTTAACCTATTATCGCTCTCTCATTTGCACGTGCAAGTCTCGGTCAAGTGGGCATGCTGTTATGCCATTAAATCTTTGCAGCCCTATCGGCATCATATCAGAATCGACATCATAAGCGTCCTCCGAGGACTTCATTTACGACAACTGGTTACCCATTTGGATATAACATAATCATGCAAATATCTTGCTAAATACTACTAACCTTTGCCAATGCAGTCAATGGCTTCGTGGTCGTTTCCACGTTGAACTGGGGTATCTTCACTTCCAGTTTCTTCGCCTGCAGCACCGTTTGAAGATCGGACAGAGGAGAACCAGGAAGGTCAGCCACTAGTCTGGTGAGTCCATCTCTCTCCCGGGGCACTACTATGAGAAGGGCGTAGCGTCCACCCTGTAACACATTAAAAAACCGTAAAGTTACTCTCTTAATCAAAACCATCGATTATGCTTTAGTCAATAGCATACTATCATATGGGATCATAGGATGGGTGGCGCGTCACTTTCAACGTCACTAGCCCTTGGAGTAAATGGGTATTTTCATAGATGCATCTGTCTCTTTTGCAGGATTTTCGGCGACATCGACCTTAAAGTACTATAACTACGAAACTACTACACCAATCATAAAAAGAACAACTGCACAATGATTGCATTGAAATTTCGAATATAGAATATTGAAATATCATTTTGTAAAACAATTAGATAATTATGAATAAATATGAGAACGTCAAAGAAGTGAAAAAAACGCGGAACCAGATCTGGTCGTATCATACTCAACGGATAATTGTTTCAGAACCAGATTTGGTCGTATCATACTCAAGGGGCTAGATCCCATGATTAAGGCTCAAAAGTCAATAATTAAGGTAATCAATAAAAAGCATTTTAGGTTCTCCAGCGACCGCTTATTTAAAGAGTTCCAAGTACTAGACATACGCCAATTATATGTGAAAGTATCAACAATATTTTATTACACCCACACAGAGCGACATATTATTAAATCTCACACTACCAGAACACGCGCAGTTACAGCCATGCAACATGATGTCCCCCTTAAGAAAACTAAATTCGCCCAACGACATTTTTCTTTTCTAGCTCTCTGACTACACAATAGAATAAACTCGGAATTAAAAGTGAAGTTAGATGCCATACGAGGAAGAAAAATTATGACGGAATGGTTGATTGAGCTAGGAAGGAACGAAACGGAGAAATTGGTTAATTATAGTGCTGTATAAGAATACCTAACTACTTAACTAAATTACTACTTTTATGTATATATATATATATATAGATGTAAAACATATGTATATGTATAAATTATATGTATAAATGTATATATGTATATATGTGTATGTATATGTGTATGTATATGTATATATGTGTATGTGTATATATGATTATTTAATATTATTATGTATATCATGTTACTAAAATACACTAAGTATATGTAATATCTGTGTAAATATAGAGCTACCACATGAAACAATGCTACATTAAGTTACACTTAGCAATTAAAAAAAAAAAAAAATAAATACATAAAAGTCTACCTTAGTACGGGCATCACTCCAGCAAGGTAGATTTTAATCTTATTAACCTAGTGCTTTAAATGTGTGTAAAATATAAATTAATAAATAAACCGGTAACAGTTACACCTCAAATTTTAAAAACGTAAAAATACAAAACATCTACAAGTCTTCTGCATTGTTACAAGCTTATATTTACCTTGCAATGTTTGTTAGTTTGTTTATATCAAATCTTGCAAGATGAATTAGAACCACTTCCTCATATCCTATGTAGTTGAAAATGACCTGATTATACACCTAGGGTCGGCTCTCGACGAGCCTACTCTTCCACGGTCAACAGCACAGACACACAATTTTGTTTACGCATTCAATTATGATAACCTATTCTGAATTTCATCATGACATGGCTGCTGCACCCAGGGTTGGCTCCCGACGAGGGGAGTCCTCAACGGTCAATGGTCACAGCACAAACACGAACATCACAAACACGAAACAGCTCAAACACGAAATTCTCTATAATATCATTCAATTGTGATAACCCATTCTAAGTTCCACTAGGACAGGGTTTCTGCACCCAGGGTTGGCTCGGGCCAGATCATTTTATTAAAAGCTTGTTTTAAAAAATGTTTTTTTACTATTTATTATCATTAACAACACTCAAATTGTCACCACGAGTAGTCAGAGCCGACAACCGCAAATATCAAAATTCCAAAAATATCCACAAAAAGTGTTTTATATTTTTGTCTATTATAATCATATCTAAATGTTATTTATTATTTTTATTTTATTTTATGCATAATAAAAATAGATTTCAGCAAAAAAAGTATAAAAAATAATATTAAAAAAATGCGAAGCAGATAAGATGACATTTGTGTGGTTTTATCATCCTCATAAATTTTATATTTGAACAATTATTTAAAACATACAGATCGCACATTCATTCTTTGGAATTCAAATTTAAGCAGAAAAAAGTAACTAATATTAAATATATAAATAAGTTAATATATAAATCTATAAATAAATGAAGGATTATATTGAGAAATATATTAGGTATGTTAAAAAAGTACTGTTTCCTATAGCGCGGGGGTAGTTGCGGACTTTACGGCGACTACTCTTGAAATGACCATCGGCCACCCGATCCTGGGTGAACAGCCGGGCAAATGACGTTGTGGTCCGCGATAGATTCGGTATACACCGTTTCACCGCTTCGTAAGGGAGAGGACCGCGCAAGCGACCTCGAACTCGTAACCAATCGAGAGATCGGAGTAATATGGTCACTATTAGAAGTAACAGCGTGAGTGTCGGGCCCGCCAGGTAACATTCCTGGCTATCTCGCGGTTAAGGTGTTGGCCTCTTACGGGCTTGTGACGTAGCTAGATGGTGGACTGTTTTATCCTGTTTTATACTGTTTTATACTGTTTTATCCTGTTTTATCGCTCACTCCAGGGAGATAGAACGACTAATCGTTAAAACTTCCTGAGGTGACGGGCTCGCCCGTTGTAGTCGACAACCCTTGTTGTTGTTAGTCAGAGTGCACAGTCGATTGACTTACGCCGCACGGTGCGCAGACCGTCTAGGAGTGCCAGAAGATTGATTCCTAGGGGAAACTGACCATAAGGCCAGAGTCCTACCCAGGCTCGCACTTCATGCGTGGAGGCCGTCGGATAGGAGTTGACCCGTGAGTATGACCGACCCTGAACAGAATGGGTCTTCGTGGCCAACTCAGCAAGGGCCCATTAACCCCCGCCAAGAAAGAGCAGAAGGAATCATACAGGCGCGGTGCCAGAAACGCGTAATGCCTGTGTCTAAATCTCGTATTCACTAGTTGTTATCTGATATTATTTGCCGATGATCTCCATGTTACACCCATGCTAGACGGGAAGATCTATTTACGGCCGTTTCGACCATGAACATCAATCCAAACCAATTACCAGACTAGGAGAGAAACCATGGAATTTGAATAAATCCGTTAAAGACCCAATGAATTGTCATTAGCAGTTACCAATTTCTGCCCTGAATTGATCGACAGACATTGTAAAATGATTCACCCTCATGGCTAGAAGACTTCTAGACATTGCAATTAAAATACACCAGCTTCAAATACTTTCGATTATAATGTCTGTTTACCACAACAAAACGGATCTCTTTACAGCTTTTCCCATTTTGGGCAGATTGCTAACCCAGATAACCCACTAAACATGCAACACAAACGAGGAGCACCACTACTCATAAGCACTTGCGTCCCAAAACAATGACAACGTTTGCGCAAAGACACTTTTCATACATAGCGCCCAAGATTTTTAATGAGTTACAATTTAATTTGAAATCGACCACTAATGGACTAAAAACAAACAAACAAATTTCTCAGCTACTTTTGGAATTTGGAAGACATGAGATTGAGGTGCTCATCTCCGTCATTCTCCATTAAACACCTAATATTTACACTGACAAATAAATCTTATCTTTTTATTTTTTGCTACTAGGATAATTATTATCTTTTTATTCTGTTTTATTTATTGACTAGCTACTTGACTATTTTAATTACTGGCTTTTTATTTTATTTTAATTATTATTTTTTTAATTTTTCAAATTATTACCCTGTTATTTTTCTCTACTTACTGATTATCACTGCAATTATAATTTTATTGTATTTTATTATTATAATTATTTTAACAATTTTTTTTACTGGATATATTTTGATTTCATTATTACTTTTTTATTTTTCAACATGATTATAATTTAGGTATTAGTTATCATTAGAATAACTCTTGAAATTTATGCTAAGTATTTATTATAGTTATTAGATTTACTATATTTCATTTATTTTTTAATTTTTGTTTTTCTCAGTAATAGTACTTTAATAAGTGTGCGCACAATATAAAATGTACAAGTGACCTAGTCGAGTCTACCTTGGTAGGGGCTTCGGCCTAGTTAGGCAGACTTTGGGAATAATGTTTTTGGAAAATTACCTACGAAAATAAATTTATTCTTATTCTTATTCTTAGATAGGGTTAATGAAAATAAATAAATGAACTTGAACTGGAACACACAGCCACGCTACATACACACACAAACACACCCTCATTCTCCCTCTCTCTCTCTCTATCTCTCTCTCTCTCTCTCTCTCTCTATCTTATTTTTTTTCGCATTCGCAGGATCGCAAAACGTGGAACCGGAGCAAACATGAATTCTAAAACGTAATTATTATTAATTTGGCGTAATCAAAACATGTTTTATTTAAAGGTTTTTTTATAGCCATCACGTAAGTCGTAAAAAGAATCTGGTTCACCTTTAAAAGATTGTTAAATTATACATTCTCCTATGTAGAATGTCAAATGTTTTTGTTTCGCTACGTATATCGCCTTCGATAGCTCAGTTGGTAGAGCGGTGGACTGTAGAGGTAATCGGTAGAAATCCATAGGTCGCTGGTTCAAATCCGGCTCGAAGGAATTGTTCTGTTTTTTTTTAAACCCAAATTTTGTGCAGAGTATATATGTATTTGTATTAGATCAAAATTGGGTGGTTTTTCTATTAGTTTTACGGTGTTTTTACAAAACTTTTAAAGAAATTAGTTCAAGGGGATACGAATGTTATTACAAACTTTTATTTACCTTACAATTATTATTAGTATGTATTCGTATTTAGTTTGTTTAGGTCACATTTGCATGCTGAATTAGAACCACTTCCTTTTATCCTATAAAGTTCAAAATTTACATGTAGGTTCATTCCGATGACAATTTATTTTTACGGATTCTACACTCAGGATTGGCTCCCGGCGAGGCTACTTTTCCATGGTCAACAGCACAGACACACAATTTTGTATACGTATTCAATTATGATAGCCCGTTCTAAATTTCACCATGGCATGGCTGCTGCACCCAGGGTTGGCTCCCGACTAGGGGACTTCCTAGCGGTCAACAGCACAGAAACGAAACGTTCCAAGTTTCACCGCGTTAGGACTCTTGCACCCAGGGCTGGCTTCCAACGAGGGAACTCCTTAACGGTCTACAGTACAGAAACGACATTTTGTATACGCATTATGACAGCGCGTTCTAAGTTCACCGCATCATGGCTTTCAACGAGGGGGCTCCTCAACGGTCAACAGCACAAACACGAAATGCTGTTTAGAATTCAATTATGATAGCCCGTTCGTAGATCCACTATGACATGGCTGCTGCTGCACCCAGCGTTGGCTCGGGACAGACCATTTTAATAAAAGCTTGTTTTTAAAATTGTGCTATTACTATTAAGTTATTCATTAATATTAAATTATTATTCCAATGGATATCATCAATAGCCCGTTCGTAGATCCACTATGACATGGCTGCTGCTGCACCCAGCGTTGGCTCGGGACAGACCATTTTAATAAAAGCTTGTTTTTAAAATTGTGCTATTACTATTAAGTTATTCATTAATATTAAATTATTATTCCAATGGATATCATCAATAGCCCGTTCGTAGATCCACTATGACATGGCTGCTGCTGCACCCAGCGTTGGCTCGGGACAGACCATTTTAATAAAAGCTTGTTTTTAAAATTGTGCTATTACTATTAAGTTATTCATTAATATTAAATTATTATTCCAATGGATATCATCAATAGCCCGTTCGTAGATCCACTATGACATGGCTGCTGCTGCACCCAGCGTTGGCTCGGGACAGACCATTTTAATAAAAGCTTGTTTTTAAAATTGTGCTATTACTATTAAGTTATTCATTAATATTAAATTATTATTCCAATGGATATCATCAATTCATTATCCAAAATATTTACTAGCTATTAATTAATAGTGATAGTCGAATATTATGTTGATTAATTTAACTATAAAATAATCATATTGATACAACGCATCAGGTTATTCTAATAACCATAATATTATCTCATGTCAACAAACGAAAGGTGTTATACTTTCTACCCAATTGCTTTACTCCAATTAATAAAGAAATTAATTGAATGAGATTAATTACAATTACTTTAATTAATTACGAAAAAAATATAAAAACAACGCAAAATAACGACATGAATATTTCAGTAGATTTATTTGTTTTAAACCCTATTCCTGTTATCGAGACCGTTAAGTATATGTTAATCAACCCGTAATGTTGCATTTATGTGTTTGTATGTTTGTTTCTACTCTTTATTGTGAAATTTCACAATGACCGGGTTTATTATCATACAACAATCTCTTACAACCAACCCTACTATGAAGTGTTCATATGCATGTGTGCGTGTAGCATTTGTGTAAGTGTGTGTCTTGTTATTGCATTCGATCGACAGAATTTAAATGCAATTTCGTTAATTTTATCCCAACAGAAAATGGTGACCAAGATGGGAATCATAAATGCAAATACATACATACATGTGCAGTAAAAATATAACCCTTCTTTTGGCAGGAATTAAATCATAGCACTCAGTACTAACCGAACCACACTCATAATTTCATCACAGGTAAAAAGTTTTACCGCCCAACGAAGTGGGCACGGGTCAGCTAATCGTTGATAATTTAAGTCGTCTTTGATATTCTTCAGCCAGGTTTTCTTCGGTGCCGAACGCTGAATTCGGCTGTCGGACGCTGTCGGACGGTCTCGCCAATGAAGTTTACGTGGCAAACAATTATCGTTCATTCGGCAAACATGGCCAAACCATCGTACTTGTCGTGCTGCCAAAAGCATAACAATGTTCACTATAAAAAGCAAGACGCAATCGTGACGCTACCGAAACGAAATTGTTTCACAGAAACGCCAAGAATGAACCGTTTAAAACGGTACAGTGAAAGGGCCTCACTCAACGCGTAGAACAGTATCTAACACACAGCACGCCGCATTTTACGACATAGCAGGAGCATTTCGCAATCACATCTTAACGTCTTAAGTTTAGGACACATGTATAATACACATGAGTAGTCTCTAATTGGTACGACGCTGCCTGGCTTGTAGGTATATAATAATCTTCTTTAATTAAAATTTTTCTAATATCCAATATTTTTTCAGGAAAAGAACCAAAATTATGTTTTTAAATCTTTTGTTGATTATTTAATGTAGCGAATCGTTTCCTAAATGTATGACACTCTTTGCAGAAGCACACCTGTTGGAATAAGCAGGATAAACAGATTTAACGCGTGCGAAACCCCAGAGATTTCAATTTTTTAAATCGAGAATATGGAGCTACATAGAAATAAGGATATATCATCTGCAGATAGATTGATACGATCGTTACGATACGTATCCCAGGATGTCTTTGATGTATGATAGGAAGAGAAACTGTTGGCACTAATAAACCCCGGCGGCTGCGTTTGTTCGCGCATAAAATAGGCAACGGCTTCCACATTCGCAACTGGGTCACCCATAGATCTTTCGCTTTTATCGCCTGGATCGTTAATATTCAACCGGCTGCGCAGTTTAACAAAACGCGGTTCTGGGCCAGTGCATTGTTCTCGCGATCTGAACTTGAGATAGACAGCTAGATCGGCGCCGGCGCGCAGCGGAAACAATCGTTATAAGCCTACGTCGAGAGGAAATAACTTTACTGCTAATCGTGTTCGCCTGTATGGAGAAACATATTCTACTGCTTCTTCTGGCTCGAGTTGCTGACTGATGTGTATTGTACGGTGACTGCTAGAAATTAGGTTACCAAGTGTAAAACGTCACTATTGATTATATGGCGTATTAAATTGATCACCGTCGTACTACGACTCGGCAACTAGGATTTTACTACGAAACGCAACCTGTAGATGGTACTCATAGTTCCAAAAATTAATTGTCTTATTATGTTCAATATGGCGGCGTTTATGGTGGAACAGTATGACGGCGCAATATAGATGGCGTAAAATGGATGTCGTAATATGGCGCACTATAGATAGCCATACGGCATAAAATGTTATTTTATGCCTATACGGCATAAATAATAATACAATAACAAACGACTTTTTTAAATCATAGGTCTTATTATTACAGCATTGTGTATATAAAGATGTCTATTTTTAATTTGCTATACATATTTCAATTTATTTCTTTTTTTTATTATTTCAAACCAGTTGATAGGAATTTCTACACTTGGTTATGTCAAAACTAACAAAAATAACAAGTATAATATTTAAATAAATACTTATTAAGGTATAAGGTATGAACGTCGCTATTGCAAGGTATGACGCTAAAGATTCGTTCCATAAAAGCATTAGATATGAAATATCACACACATACCGCACGATTTTCAACAAATTTGGTGTTACTTCAATGTAGAAAAAAATGTACCACATATTAAGAATCCATATATTAGTTCCTATTTATCGATTGTCGGCCCAATTGCAAGGGCCCGATAGTACAGGATTTTTTATTGTCCGGTTATCCAAGATTTTCTTAACCGGACTGCCCTGACGAAAATCAGACATCTGGCAACCCTGCTGACAGCGCCAGCTTCATGACGCCGTCGCAGAAGGGTTGCCAAAACGTACTATGGCATTGAGCAATCTAAAACCCTATGTAATCGATGGCATGGGCTAAACACACAGTCGCCATAATCAATGACCGATAAAATCAAAGCGTTCGCTAGAAAAGTTCTGAGTTTGACGCTGAGAAATTCTCGCATCTTTTAGAGACCTCCCAACAATCGATCAACAACCAGCCGATCAAACAACACGGAACGCAAACATTGAAAAAATAAATATCTGCGAAAAACAAACAAAGGCCGCGAGAATCCCAAACGATGTCCAGAATTCAATGACGCCGATCATTCATTAAAAATTATACATAATATTATAATAATCATATTAAAATCATTACAAAGGAAGAAATAACAATGATATTTCATGTGATTGTATTGCGAATTCAATGCCATTTCAAATAGTCGTGAAGATAGAATCGAAAATCAAGGTTGGCGTGATTAAAATTAAGTGACAATAACAAATTTCAAATGTTTCATTGAAGTGCGTATGAATGTAAGTAGACGGATCCGATACCGGCCGTGACTTCACGTCTTATGTCATAGACTAGATCAGAGGTCGGAAGTTGGAGGATCGCGAGCCGTATCCAAAAATAGATATAGATTTTCGACGAAATATAGCAGTGGAAATGATCATATTTATATTCATATTCATTTTATTAGTATACTGGTGTACAAGTCAGACACAGATTAGCACACATTCATACATATTAGCAAACAAACATTTTTTTATCGTAAAGAAAATATAAAATAAACAAAACAAAAGGAAGAAAAAACACAAGAATAATGTAAGAAGAAGAAATACAAGACAAAATGCAAAGAGATCATTAAAGTTTTTTAGCCACCAAAGCATTTTATACTTCACTCGAGTAATATTCCTCCAGTGAGTAAAACGCCTTATCTGTAAGGTATCTCTAAGGGCGTCTCTTAAACACGTCAAGAGATTACGCCTGCCTAATGTGCTCGCTGAGTTTGTTGTAAACCGCTGGGCCGGCGATATAGGCTAGCCTCTCCGACTTGGATAATGCATGACTTACAGAACGTAGCATGCTACGGGATCTTGTTGGATAGTGATGATGCACACTATTCACTTCAAAATCGGCTAGATTTCTGCGAACGAACAGCGCTACTTCCATTATATAAATGGACGGCAGCGTCATGATGCAGAGATCTCTAAACAGAGGCCTAGCTGGCGTATCAAGCGCCACACGCGCTATTGTGCGGACTGCACGCTTCTGCATAACGAAGCCCGAAATCCCAGCAATATATTGGAGGATAATATAGAAATATTGCAATATATTATAGAAATATTGCAATAAATGGTAGGAATATTGCAATATATTGCAGGATTACATTTCTAGTGCTATAGCACTAGGAAAAGATCCTTAGATTCTTGTACCTAAGGCATTATGTATATTATCCTTATTTCTTTCCAGCAGCTCTTAGGATGGTGGGCTACAACTCATTTCAGCTGAGAACAATTTTTTTGGATGTTCAGTATGCCTTCAAACTTCTCAGAGGGGGAATTTTTTTTGGATGTTCAGTATGCCTTCAAACTTCTCAGAGGGGGAATGCCTAATTCCAAACTTTAGAGAAAATTAACCTATATGAAAGCTACTCTCTTGGCAGCGAAGGTGTCCTAGGATTGGATTGAGAGATGATACCTTTTAAAAAACGAGTAACTTGTGATAATCTTTTATAATTTTTATTTCTACACCAAACGCATCAAACTCTAAACGAATTATTTCAAAATTATCATCCTCTAAACCAATATTATATTGTTTTCCTGTCTTGTTAACATTCCCCTATTAAAACTCTTATAGATACCATATAGGTCTAAGTATATACTTATAAATCCAGAACGAAGATTATAGTGCTTTCTTTCATAAAAATTAGCATATCAAGCTATTTGTTTTAATTTAATGGCTGGCTGGCGATAACGAGCGCAGAATACTCTTATCATATTTTTTTAAGCAATACATTACATTCGAAATTTCCCAGTTTTTCGAATTGTCATCGATTTATAATCTTGATCCTGTTGAAGATGATTTTGCCTGGTGATTTTTTTCGAAACAAAATAGAGAGATATAAAGCATTCAGCTCATTCATGACCAGCTACTATCCAATGTCATTAAGCCGATAAATGCCAAAAAAATATCTTGAAAAAGACGAAATGGATTTCTAGAAACACTACATTGGATTGTGAAAGAATAAGCTATTTTTTGACATAGCATAAAATTTCAGCACAACGAACATTTTATTATAAGGCCATTAAAATTTTCGACCATTATATTGGAATTAGAATTGTTTTAATTTTATCTTTATTATTGTTCTTATACCTTATTATTATTCTAATTTAAAATAATAATTACCTATAAACACCTACATTATTGATAAATTACACAATATAGTATTCGTATTTGTATATTGCATTTTCCTTTTTTTATGTACATGTTTTTTTAACATGTTATTACCATTTTTTTTATTTACTGTTAGTAAATGACTAAATATCGTCAAATTCGAACGTTATTCCATTTATTTTAACATAACCTTTTGTAAAAGTTAAGAAACTATTACCCCAGAACAGATTGATATCTATTGAGGTGATAAAACCCACACCAATCGATAGTCCCTTAATTGTTTCGTCAAGATTGTTTATATAGTAACACTTATAAACTAATCGTTGAAAAATACTGTTGGATAAATAGATACTGCTGAACTCACCTCATAGGGAAGTTCTACGGCGGTGCTATCAAGGCCTGGAAGCGATCCAGATCGGAAGCTGCCGATGGACTTCATCATGGTGACCTGTTTCTTCTCCGTTGGTGACACGTAGAAGCTCTCGAGCTCTTCCAGCTTGTGGAACGGCGTTCTCCACGATCCCCGGAAGTACAGGCCGTTGAACATTATCATCAGAGAGCTTGCCGCTAAAAAATACAAGACGGTTAATAAAGTGACTCAGAATTAGACTTGAGAATATTGACTGTATCGTCTACCTCGCCGCTGTAATTTAAACATGACTGATATATCAGCAAAAAGCTACAACCAATTGTGGCAAATGTTAATAGGATGACAAAGAAACACCAGCCTAAACCTAAAAATCCATCTTATTAGGTGCTACGTATTCACCCTATTGTCAGTCAGGACAACATTTGCCCAGAGACATATATTCTACATAGCCCCAAAATTATATAATTCCCTTAGTGAAGACATGAAAAATTATCCTAACATAAAAATATTTAAAGCAAACCTTATTAGATGGCTACTTAACAAGGGATATGTAAAATCTGATCAACTTCTATGCAACGCACGACAATTTATTTAGTATCACTTATCTATTTTTCTTAATGAAATTTTATTAAATTACAACTATAAATGTATATGTTTATTACATAGCTATATTTTTTATAAAATTGGTATATTTATGTGTATATACAGGTGGTGGGTCCAAATAATTTATTTTAAAAAAACACTTCATTTCTTAAAATTGCATAAAAATATGCACATCTAGAGACGGGCCAAATTATCGCCTAGTTAGATGTGCTATTGGCAGTAAAGGTCATGTAAGATGTGTAAAACCTCCCTATATTAGGTAATTATTAAATAATTTATATAATTATTATAAGATTACATGACCTATGAATGAACTGTATACCTAATCCTATGTACCTAAATAAATAAAATAAATAAATAAATAACTATCTATCCAACTGATACCTAATATTTTATTACATTTATGTAAATCCAAACTAAAAGTTTACAATGTTAACATAAATTTAAGTGTAGAAAAGAACAGATATTTAATCATTATTTGCGGAGCAAGAAAAGTACAGATTTAATGGATTTTTCAGGTCCACTAGACTAGTCAGTTCTGGAGTGATACCTGTGTTATAGTTTGTTACATAGTAATACGAGCAAGGCAAGATATATCACAAACGGTGAAAATCCACCGATGTCAACATTCAAAATGATCTAGTGACGTCTCATTATACAATGTAAGCAGAGGTCGAGAACGAAGAAGAATGTCTTTGATAACGATTTCGGAAATTCCCCATCTATCTGAGGAAAAAAATAATTGCATGATCACGTAATATAGAACATATCGTCTCACGTGATTACATAATATTGATGATAGAATACAGGATGAGTTTTAATTAACCGGCATCCTTAAAGTGGGTGAATTAGTACGAGTAAATAAAAAACTTTTGATTAACCCCTTGAGTATGATACGACCAAATCTGGTTCTGAAACAATTATCCGTTGAGTTTGATACGACCAGATCTGGTTCCGCGTTTTTTTCACTTCTTTGACGTTCTCATATTTATTCATAATTATCTAATTGTTTTACAAAATGATATTTCAATATTCTATATTCGAAATTTCAATGCAATCATTGTGCAGTTGTTCTTTTTATGATTGGTGTAGTAGTTTCGTAGTTATAGTACTTTAAGGTCGATGTCGCCGAAAATCCTGCAAAAGAGACAGATGCATCCATGAAAATACCCATTTACTCCAAATGTGCTCTATCTCCCCTAATATAAGTCGCAATCGAAATATTCGCTCCGTACAAAAATCTTTCAAGCAAAGGTATTTAATTACCTCATTTTCATTTTCGCCAACACGCTTCATCAAGATGCTAACAAAAGACTCTTATTTTAAAAAAAATAGAAGATACTTTTTTTTTTAGAACACAATAACAGATGTCTTAGCTATGCCTGCCAGTATTTATTTTTATATGTCTCCAAAGAGTGTGTAGCTCATTATCACATTTTTGAACGCCCCTCGATATCGAAAGCAATAAATAAAACAGCTTATTTAACTCGGGAGAAAAAATAACAAACCAAAAGATAGTAAAAAATGCTGATAAGGAATAGGATGATGAGATGGAAATAAATAAATTAATAGTCTAAAAAAAACACTAAAAACACGCTTTTATAAATGAACGTAAAAACGACATCATCAGACTTTGAAACCTAATCGTGGGCAAAGTTCATTCCAAGACTTTTTTAACAAGTCCAAACACAGCTATGATACGATGTTCCATTATGAAGTTCCACTTCACATCTTCCGACTCCATCATCAAATAAATTCGACAGTACCATATTATTGTATTGTCATCAGAACTACATACAGCTGCCAATTTTCATGACGCTACGATCCTTGGAAGATGGTTAAATTAGTTACCTTAGATTCCATTACATAGTTACATACAGGTCGACCTAATAAAAGCGTGTTAAAAAGAAAGCACATTAACCCATCAACTGCGGCTGAATCCCAGTAGCTCATAAGGAGCCACCCACTGTTGAAGAGTTAAGAGTTTTTAAATTGCCTACCGGAAGCAAACAATGACTGAAAGCAGATATAGCTTAAAACGACACACCGTTATCCTAATATGAGAACCCAAATGTGTAAGGTGCATTGTTTCGTTACTGGATTCGCAAATTATTATATCTTTATATCAGTCCTTATAAAAACCATAAAATGCCGAGAACTTAACAATAGCGACGCTAAAAACTGGCTGTGACGATAAAAGCGCCAAGAGCTGTAGGTAATGTGGGAATTTACTATGACAGGTGATTTAGTCGAGTCGTGAAACAAATTATAATTAACTACCTACTTACAGAAGTGCATTTCAACTCTTTTGATTGCTTAATTAGTTACTTGGGTTTTTAGTTGGGAGATAAGAGTATTCATCTCTGGCTAAAGATTAGCCGTTCAAGTTCGCGACAACAAAAAATTAAACAATTCCTATATTACATACTGGAAATTTGTGTTTACTGGCACCCTTAAAAAACCTTCAAATTTGAAAGTAACATAAATATTGTCAAAGAATACTTTGTGTAGAGAATGACATTCTCAGAGTATTCTCATTGATTAAAACAGTGTAATATCAATGGTATTTTGTAGGTTCGTTACACTGTATAATCTGTATTACGTAGGTTGTTACTATACGATTGCATTTTTTCACATACATGATGAGTTTTTTTCCCTGTGGTGGTTGAGTCAGTACTAGCAAATAAGAAACTTTTGGAAAAAAACCTTTTTTTTTGTTTTTGGAAATTTTTATTCTTTAAAAAGAAGTATAAAGCGTTGAGCGCCCTGCGCCATCTAACGGTTAGTAAATATCGAGAATATTCAATATTTGTGTTAATTTACCTACTGTCAGATGGCGCAGCGCGCTCAACGCGTGTCAAACTTTTATTTAACAATCAAGCACTCAAATTTACAAAAAAAAAAAAATAATATCAAAAGTTATTTACCTGCTCGTACTGATTCACTCACTACAAGGATTTCGCTAATAAAAAACACTGTGTAGTTGATTTTCTCGTTAACAGCTACCATAAAGCTCTTAAGTTATTGTTGAAATTTATGATTTATTTCGGATAGATTTTTTTTGGCATTTCTAACTACCCGTCAGTAGATTTTACTTTCCTGACGACCTATCGGAAAGGAAAGTATTGTGATCGCGCTAAAAAAAAAATTTGAGATGAAGATGGGAATATATATTTTGAGACTCCCTGAGACGATTGAGACTATTTCCAGACCGATCTCTGTCTGTATGTATGTCTGTATGTCTGTATGTCTGTCTGTATGTATGTATTCTTCCACGATAGCGCCCAGACGCTTAATCGGATTGAGCTGAAATTTGGTATATAAGCTTCTGTTAACCGTCGGAGGAACCCATTAGTTTTTGGAGTCCCTACGCCCTACGGTTGTGGTACCTCCCATACAAATTTGGGGTTCCCGGCGAAAAAATTGTTTCCGCGATAGCGCCCAGACGCTTAATCTGTCTAAGTTAAAATTTGGCATAGAAGCTTCTGTTAACCATCGGAAGAACCTATTAGTTTTTGGGGTACTTACGACCAACGTTTGGGGTACCTGCCATACAAATTTGGGGTACTAGAGTAAAAAATGTCGCTGTTTTTTCGCAGCTCCCCGGATACTAGTCAGGAAAGTCTTGGGGTGACACAACCGATTTTTTTATATCTGTTTATGTCATAATCATCGCATTTAAATTTACGTACATAATACAGGGATGACTAAAGCTTTAATTCCCTTTGATATCCAGGATTTCTTTCGGTTAGGATTCTTTATTTTAATTTCTTAGCTTACTTCTTAACTTCACTTACAACTTTCTTAACATCCATCACAGCAAACAGCTGTAAAATCACAAGGGCTACGACTGGACACTCTTTGTCTCCTAAAGTACTGGTCAGACCTTGCCCAAAGGCAAAGGACTTCCACTTTTTCGAAATTTGGATGGAGCAAAGTACAGATATTTTTAAAGCGTAGTCTGGCCATTAGTTCAACTCAAACCGAAGGTATCGAAGTTCAAATTGATCAGTTTGGAAAAACGGCAATTACATAGGAAAGGACTTAATATATAACAATAACACAGCTGTAATTTCAAACATCAGAAATTGGATTGAATAAAAATACTGCATGTATAAATTAGAAAGAATGCATGAATGGCTGCCTTAGTACAGGCATTACTAAAGCAATATAGATTTAAAACATTACAAGCTATTTTATAAATGGCGTGGAAAAAAATATAAACAATTGATCTCGTCCCATCTAACTTCTTCAAGATAAGAAAAATTATTTGCAGCTGTAACCTAACACTGCACCTCAAAACACTGCGAATTCTCCATTCTCTTCTATGGGATTAAAATTTGGACCACCACCAAGACGCTGTATGAGTATTTCACCCTGAAGGCTTTCGAAATGTGGTTTTGCAGAAGAGTACCTCGCATTTCGTGGCGGACAGAGTGTCGAATATACAGATTATTGCAACTAATCATGCAAGGAAGAATATGAACAAAGTTCATCGACTCTGCTTCGTGCAACAGCTTCGAGATTAAAGATATGCTATGATGCAAAATACACGTGATGCAAAATACACCTATGATTCTTGCCAATCTCCGATAGAAGACAGAACTAGAAGGTGAAGAAGGAGGTGATAAAGAAGTAAGCTAATTATCTTATAGGCCATATTGATGATATTCTACGAAAGATGTTGAACACTGCAACAGAAGTAGTTAGGCGGTGTCAACTACAACGGACGAAATTGTTACCCCAGGCTGGTATACCGATATATGATGGTTCTTTCAACCATGGGATGAACGTAGATACTAATAAACATAGACAGTATCTAGCTCCGTCAACTAGCCCGCGAGAGTCCAACCCTTACCGCCCAGCAACAGGTAGTTAGCCCAGCGGGCAGACCAAGCGCTCTCGCTACCAGTTGTGGACTCCCGTTTGGTTACGGGTTCAAGGTCGCTTGCGTGGTCTTCTACTTAATGTACGCGGCGATACAGTTTGAATCATCGCGGTCCGAGGCATCCTTTACACGAGAGATCGGGTAGCCGATCGTCGTTTCAAGAGCGGCTGGTCAACAGCCACCCCTGCTCTATAGGAAATAAAATCATTTCCAGACTACCCCGGTCATCAGTCGGGATGCACAGTCGATTGGCTGACCATCCAGGTGCGCCCGAAAAACGATTAAACAAGGGGAAATAAATACGTCCTACCCGGGCTCAAAATTTTGCGAGCAGGCTCCCGGATAGGTGTTAAACCGTTAGTTGAGCCGACCCATGAACGAATCGGGTCATAGTGGCCTAACTGAACTGGGCTAGCTAGCATATTTATAGAAAGAAATAAGTGATTGCTGAAGAGCACTCACCTTTATTACTCCTGCTACCAACGGAATTCGCAGACAAGGCCGAAGTTACATCTTCTTTTCCAAGCAAAGACTTCGCGGTCCTCTGATGGCTCCTCGCCTCGACAGCTTCCATGATCTCCTCATCATTCTCGTCACCGCCCTTACCATCATCATGCGCCTTCATATATTTGATCGTATCGTGGATGTTCTTCGGAGCAAAGCTGGCCTCGTTTGGAGTGCCTTCGATGGCGAACGAAATCAGCTTTTCGCCAGCTTTGGGCGGTTTCAACTCCTTCAAATCTTCTTCTTTGGGAATATCCGCTTTTTCAATCTCCATAACCACCGGTTCTTCAATTTCCACCGAAGGCAGCGGCTCGATCTGCTCCACTTCGTCCGGTTTCTCCTTCACGTCAACCTTCGCGTCGTAGTCGTATTTCGTCACCGACTTCACCTCGGTCAAATAGTACTTCTGGAGGATCTTTTCGTATTCCGGGTCCACGCTGTAGTTTTTGTATACGTAGAACCAGTTTTTGAATTCGGGATGATTCAACTCGTAAGTGTTTGTATTTTTTAATCTGTCCATTATAGCGAAGTATGTGTTTCTCGTGAGCGTTTGATCTGATGGTAATTTTAGTGCTGTTACAAGTTGCTGGCGCGTTTCACCCCTTGATCCTTCTGCTAGGATGGCTAGGATTACTGAATAGCCGAGCGGGGAAAACGCTAGGTTTGCGTTGTCATCTACGAAACCCTGGATAAAAAAGTAAAATTTAGTAAAACAAAATCAATACCATGTTTCATAATTTGTATTACTAACCTGTAGTATAGCGGATGATAGTTCATCAGTAGCATCTCCAACAAAATTATTTACACCTGGATTTTTAGAGCGAGCTTTTCTTGGCCAGGCGTTTGAGGTAAGGATGACCGCCAGAAACAGCGCTGAAACAATAAAATAGACAGGTTTGTAAAATCAACGATATAAGAATTCTTCCACTTCGACCAAGCCGAGACAACACACTGGCCATTCCGTTACATCACTTTTCTATTTACGCGTACTCTTTTACGGTTCATTCCGCTCCTTTATGGTATCAATAATTCGATTCGATCAAGCGCCATTCCGTTAAATCACTTTTCTATTTATGTACCTTCTACGGTTCATTTTGCTCCTTTATGGAATCAGCTCCCACACTCGGTCAGGCATACACATTCGTTGCTAACTTTCAAAAAGTGTTGAAGAATACTAATCAACTACTCTTATCCTCTCCTTTATCCTCGGCTTAGCAAAAATAGTAAAAAATGGTTGCCAGTACGCCAAAGAAGAAATGTTCATATACTTGCTCTCGTATATCGTGACCTCTCCCAATTAACACCATCCTATCTCCACTAGCTTTTTGAACCACTAAGTTCCCACGGTCTCGTACTTCGGTCAGCCTCTGACAGTTTACTAAAAAATCCTAGTCATAATAGTGATTTCTATTCCTATTCTTTCTGTGTCCATGGTGCAAGACTCTGGAACGATCTCCCAGCAAACATACGAAACTCGCCTTCTTTACCATCGTTTAAGACTCACCTTAAGGATTACTACCTTTCTAAGAAGTAACCAGTTCTTCCCTTTCTCTCCTCTTCCTCTCCCAATTTCCTCTCCTCGGGCATTATTAGTTTTAAATTCTTCCATTTGTCTGTATATTATGCAGACGGTCTTTATTTTATGTAATAATCTTTATTTTCACAATGCGCGTATGTACCACTGTGTTTAGGTTAGTTGTAAGACATTGACATGTGGCAATAGGCTCGCCTTTTTGTATAATAATTAAGTGCAAATAAAGAGTTTATTATTATTATTATTATTATTTTATAACCCTAACATAACGTTTTGGTATATTTTATATTTGTATTATTTATAATTACTTCTATGTGTATTGCAAGATGACAATTAAAAACTAGGTTTTCAAACGGTCGACTGTAAGATATCCATATAGTGATAGTACGCCATTTCTGCGAAAAATGTTTTTTTATACCAGTAAAATATTCATTAAGTAATGTTATTTTTAGCACAATAAAGTTGTTCTATTCTATTCTAGACGTACTCCTTGGCGTACTCCTCACCAAATATTATGAATACAGGCAGCCATTGACAACCAACAATCTTGCATCTCAAGCGTCCTCTTTAGAAGAAAAGAGAAAGTAGGTTTCATCCTTTCTTCTGCGGTATTGTTTCCTTCCTTGTTTGGAATCCAACAAATCTTGGCAACCAGTTCAAAATAATAAGTTGTGAGCAGATACTAAGTAAATCAAATCAAATCAAATGTTTTTATTAAAATACTTAATATACACTCCGGAGCAATGTAACCGGGTCATTAACATAAAACTTAATATCTCGGAAACTAAGAATGTAAGGTTATTCAATAATTACCACATTTATAATAAATATGGAATACCAAAACGCATTTTTATTTTCGTTTTTATTTTTACTTTCCTGGATTGTGCACGCAATTCTTTTTGTCTGTCTGTCTGTGTGTCTGTGTCTGTGATACCTCCCAAATGCTTCCTCCAAATAAGCTGAAATTCGGCATGCGAGCATTGTAAATTGAAATCGGTCCACCAGAGGGCGCGCTAGTCATACTCGAAATATTGGACTTAGCGACTTGAAATTCGTTAAACCGATGCCTTGCTGGACCGAAATCACGTCGTGAAATATTTAAAGTCCACCACACATTTTCGGAAAAATATCATTTTAATACAACGGAAAATACTACAAATATACTATGAATTGACGCGCGGGGAGAGGTTGGGTTGACGCGCGGTGGGGGGGGGGGGAGGGTATACTTGCCGGGAAAGTCTTGGGTGACACAACCATTTTTTTGTGACAACAAAAAAAACAAAAACAAAGACTTTACTGTCTAACTATTGATTTCGAGTTCGATTTTCAAAAAAAAAATTATTTAGTTTTTAGCCTTTT
This sequence comes from Micropterix aruncella, assembly GCA_944548615.1. Classification (NCBI taxonomy): domain Eukaryota; kingdom Metazoa; phylum Arthropoda; class Insecta; order Lepidoptera; family Micropterigidae; genus Micropterix; species Micropterix aruncella. The sequence continues at coordinate 2,014,955 of OX155962.1, forward strand.
AACGGCAGGCATTAGACATCATAGCAACCAAAAAGTTTTAATAATTTTATTTTAGTAGTACTAAATACTTATTATTTGAATAAGCTAACAATCTTAGTTTCCGAGGTATAAGGACTTATGTTGGTGACCCGGATTCCTTGCAGTGTATTATAAGGTTACAAACTCTAATGACTTTTATCCCATTATAATCATATTTTGTATAACGTTTTTATTAAGGTAGATACCCAAACACTAGTAATTCCTGCTCCGTACAGGTTATCCTTTCGGTTTACCTATTTTGGAGCTTATAATTGTAATACATTTGACAGGTAGCTTAACTACCAAAATAATATGGTTCAATGATCATATACTGTATTTTAATTTTATTCTAAATCTGCTATTTTTTCGTCAACATGAATCTAAACTAATTCTCTTCTAAAATTGTGTGGTATATAGAGCATAGCCATATACATATTTATTACTTTGCATTAGCCTAACTTCAAGTAATTATCCTATATAGAATTACTTAGGTGTGATAGCTAAGTCCATTGCCTTTTTGGTTACGCACAATATATTTTTGTATGCAACGACCATAGAGACGAATTTAAAATATATTTTTATTTCCATTTTTAATATACAACCTACATGGTACAACCTACCTCTGATCCCTTATAATATTTGCCTTTTCTTAAAGTGGCTTAACTTAATCCTTATTTATGTATTAATAACGTATCTTCAAAGTTCATTCGCTCTTTAGCTGTGAGTATTTGGTTAGTCTATTTATTTATTATAATTATATTTATATTTGTATTGTATGATTATGTAAACGTCTCGCTTAAATTCTCTTTATGCATACCTGGGTTACGTGCTTAGGCACGACAGATACGAACTCCTCAAACTCATTACTTATATACTTCAAGGGAGTACTCAACGGAGTAATATACTTCAAGAGAGTACTCATATGTGCTTAAAACAGGTTTTTTTAATACTCATATATAACTAGCTGACCCGTGCCCACTTAGTTGGGCGGTGAAACCTTTTACCTGTGATGAAATTATGAGTGTGGTTCGGTTAGTACTGAGTGCTATGATTTATTTCCAGACTGCCAAAAGAAGGGTTATATTTTTACTGCATATGTATGTATGTATTTGCATGCCAATTTGACTATAATACCGTTATTTGTGAGTGGCTTCTTGTGAGTGTCTTATTTGTGAGCGTATTATCTCTTTAACTATTTATGCAGTAAAAGGGAAATTATATGCAGTAAAAGGAAAAAGTATTTTGTTTTAAACACTTGAGACGATAAATTTACTTATTTTGATAATATATTCATAATTGTTGATAATATGACCAATAAACATGATCTTAACGATTAAAATTATTTTTTAAATATAAAATACTACTTTTTGTTACTTAAATATAAAAGTTAGACATATGCTGCCACTGACTTTTTTGTAGGCATTATCAAGCTCTACAACTTTTCTCTAAAACTTAGAAACCTTTTCGTTCGACCGCTTATTCTCCGACTTACTTTGCAAATCCGACTACCACGAAAAAGTCTTTTCATTTTTCGGATTAATATATAGCCTATGACACTCACAAAAAACTGTGGCTTTCTATTGGTAAAAGAATTTTCAAAATCGGTTTAGTAGATCCAGAGATTACCTCCTACAACGTCACAAACGTTACCTCTTTATAATATTAGTATAGAAGTAGGTATAGATCAGTACAATACAAAACGGGTGCTCGAATACTATTGTGCGGTAGTATACATTAAATTGTAAACCCAAGTGGGTTGATTATAATCCATATTTTTCACGACGTAATCAAATAAATATCATATTCTATGCTATTCTATTATATTCTAAATTTTCTATTCTATTCGATTTTCTTGTTTTCTATTCTATTGTGTCTTAGGTAATCTAAGATCGTAATATTATTGAATTTAGGCACTAGATAACGAAATTTCTTTAACCGACTGATGTTATCAATTTTGGAAAGCTTATACTTATTTCTTTTGATCCCGCATTAGGTTATGTGAATTTTCGCCTAGGTTTCTAATGGTAAATCTCACACTATTAAGATGTGAATATATTTAACAAACTAGAATAAAGTAGGTTAAAAGATCCATAAAGAACAGGTCGGTATATTTGGCGACATTGATTTTTTTAATCGTGTGAACAAAAATCCGCGATAAACAATCAAATGCGTGTAATGGCGCAAAAAACAGCGGATGATGAGCATGATATGGGCTATTTCCTGTGGTCTAATTATTGTAATTATTATTGCTGGCTTTCAAAAGATGCTTATCTAGTTTTATGTATCATATCATTGATTCAAATTGGTCTAAATTAAAATCAGAAATCAGCCAATCAAGGTTGCGTACTTTTTGAAAAGTAGAGCAAGCGTCGGCGAAATGAGTTTGATTCTAGCTCCGGCTTTTGATACAGTCTTCCTTAAATTTGACCGTAGATAAGAAGACAACTTTTGCGGTCATTTGACATTTTTTTTTGGTTAGTTGGGACGAGTCCTTGCCGTTTGGACTTGGACGATGAGTTTTCCCGGCAAAGTTACATTTTCGGCAAAGTTACATTGGCCGTCTACTAACGCGTCGGGAGAACTATCGTCTGTTTCCGCGCAGTAAGGATCTGTTTTCTCTAAACTAATAAATGTTTACGGATGTATTTTTGTTTCATAATTTAGTTTGTAAATATTTTTCAAATCATTTCGAACGGCGTAAATTATAATCGGCATAAGAATATGTTTTTTTTTTTAATTATGTATCTAATTATACGTTCATGCTGTTACTTACCTAAATAAATAAAATAAAATTAAAAAAATAAAAGATCTGTGTCCAAAATTCACCGTTTTATCATTAACAGTTAAAATTTCAACTGATTCTTCATCTCCTCTACCCAAGAAGAGATCACATCTGCATCACATCTGCGGTATGGTATTCTTCTATGGGGTACTGCAGCGCACATCAAAGGCGTATACGCTCTACAGAAAAGGGCCATACGTGCCATAATGGATATTAATCCACGGCAGTCTTGACGTGAACATTTCTAAAAACTATGGATATTACCCGTATATCTACTCATTTTTAGATCATTGTTAGTAAAAGAAATTCATTTCCGTGCCTGGCGTGAATTAGGAAACTGAAAATCTGTAAATCCGAATGCTATAGTTTTACTATATTATTACCATTGTTATTTATCCCTTGATTGTTTATGAGTTATGAGTGTACTTTGTTGACTTTGAAATATTTTCATATATAGAGTAAATTTCAACAATATGTAAAGATTTTAGAAAAATAAATTGAAATTGAAATTGATATTGCTTGAAGTATGACTCATTGTATGAAAAAAAAACGGTTGTGTCATTTCGAGTCTTTCCCGGCAAGTAGGCAAGGACTGATTTCATCCGAATATTAATTTCATAAATAAAATCGACGAGCGCCCTCTCTCGTCTGGCGGTCGAGCAAGGCTGGGTGCCATTGCGATGCCTCCGGCGGCACGGTTTATTTCTCAGCTATCTTCAACCGGCTCAAAGTTAATATTTGATAAAAATGTGCAGGCGGATTTTAAATTAGTGCAACTTGTATATGAGATATTCCGACCGAAATTGTGATTTTGACCACACAACGTAATTTTGGCCCAAAAAGGCATCTGTGTACCAAGCCTTAAGTCCAATATTTCTAGACTGATATAATACTAGTGAGAACCCTGGTGGACAGATTTCAAACACAATCTTTTCAAGTCTTGTCATGACCAAATGATGCCTGCATACCAAATTTCAGCTCAATCGGCTCAAGCGTTTGGCGCTATCGCGTAGAAATACATACAGACAGGATGGCGGTGCCAACTACAACGGGCGAACCCGTCAGCCCAGGCTGGTATAACGATATAGATCGTTCTTTAAGCCGTGGGATGAGCGTAGAAGACTTGGGGACAAGACAATCTACTGTCTAGTTCACCAGCAACCCGTTAGAGACCAACGACTTACGGCGAGGCAACGGGAAAGTGTGGCCTCACCCCCTAACTACCAGTTTTGGCAGGATATCTTACTCTAGAATTAACCTTCAGGATACCTTCGTCCTCCCGACTGGTTACGAGTCCGAAGTCGCTTACGCAACCTCTACCTGTTGTATTACAGCGAAAATTCAGTTTGAATTTATCGCGGACCTGGGCGTTCTTTGCCCGTAGTGCCACACAGGATCGAGTAGCCCAAGGTCATTTCAAGAGTGGCATGACATCAGGTGAAACATCCACCCCTGCTGCTTAGGAAACAGTGTATTTCCATAGTCTCCAGACCCCTTCAGCAATTAGTCAGAATGCACAACCGATTGGCTTCGCCGACCGGTGAGCAAACCGTCCAGTGGCGCCGGGATGCAATCGCCCGGGAGAAACCGGTGCACCAACTCTGAGGCCTGAGACACAGGAGTCTTACCCGGAGTAGCCTTCTTCTGGTTTAGGCTTCTGAATAGGAGCTGAATCGAGGGTTGAGCCGATCCGAGAACAAAATGGATCTTGTGGCCCAAGCTGCACGAAACCGTATACATACAGACAGACAGATACACCCATACAGACAGACTTTAATCTGTAAATTTGTCCTAATCGTATGAGAGAACAATAAATAAAATACAATCGGAGCTGCCATGGAATTCACCGACCGAAGTCGGGCTCATCATAATACTATTTTTACACTTCTAGTGGGGTGATCGGTGGATTCCGGACTAACGACCGGCTGTGGAAGGTCTAGCACAGCTGTCTTGCCTTTTAATATAAAAGCCCCATAATACATTCACATTCACATAATACATTCACTCCCCCTTCGAAGACATAGAAATTAAATGCGGAAGTCGCGGTTTTAGATATTTTTTCTAGGAAGGACTTGATTATTTCTATATAAATATTTCTTTATTACATGACTGCCCAACAAAAAAGGAGTGCAATCTATGTTCAGGGTTCATCTATGTATATTTTCCATTTCTTTATTCCACCATAAATTCTAAACGCTTAAACCGATTTAGAACTGTGTGGTGTTGTAGAATCGTTATGTCATCTCGAGTGGCATGGGGTCCAAATATCAAGTAAGTAATTGCCTAAATGTCCCAATGTCAAGAATTTACCATAAATAAATCATGTTTGGTGTCAAACGAAAGGTCTAATTGAGTAAATCTATATGGATAATTACATAAATCACAAATATATCTTAAAAAACAGCAATAAATATAATTATAAATATAATAGTTCAGTTTCTGTAATGATAGAAGTGTTTTTATTCTTTTTAATATATTTACTTGTAAATATTTCTGTTTATTTCTGTATAAATATTTCTGTCTTCAGCTAGATTTTTTTAGCGCGTTCACAATACTTTCCCGTCTGGTTGATTAGTGGGCAGGGAAAGTAAACTTACCGCTTTAGCACAAGCTTCGTACCAGTGAGGCGAGACAATCAGTCAAATTCGTGCTAATCGATTGGTAAAATTTTGTAAATTAGTTGTAAATCCTCTTTGTGTAATTTATTAAATAAAACAATATAAAGCCCAAGAAATGTTGATAGCGCTCTACTTCGCGGTCAGCAGAGGACATTCACCGATTGAGCGAGGTGGCTTCCGTACCGCAAATTCCTGTGCATGCTCCGGAGAGCCCATCCTCGTGATGCACTGAGCGCGAACCGATATGGAATACTGAATACTGATGGCATAAAATGGAATACTTACTGATCTAAATCCGAAACCTAAATACTGATCTAAGACATAAATCGGTCAAATGGTATATTGACTCGTGTGATGAGCTTCATTATATTAATTCTTCTTGTTCTTAGGGTGCCTCTCCCACAAGGGAAGGTTGGCAGTCAGCTCTGCATACTTCTTGTTGTCCTTTGCGAGGCAAAACAATTCGGCGACACTTGTAATCCCGGTCCATTCTCGTATGTTCGGCAACCAAGATTTCCATCTTCGGTGTGGTCTCGTCTTCCCTGCAACTTTTCCCATCATAATGAGTTACAAGAGTTCGTACCTGTCGGGCCTAAGCACGTAACCCATACAGTTATTATTATTTTTAAACCCAATTTATTATTATTTTAATAATAATAATAATAATAATGAACTCTTTATTAGCACTTTAAAAAATCCGGTGTGTCACCCCAATACTTTCCGCAAACAAGCCCCTCTCCTTGCCTTAACCCAGCCTCCATCAGTGTGCCAATTTGTATTATTTGTAATATTTTCCTTGTTATTTTAATAGTATTTAAAAAAATATGTAGTATTTTCTTTATTAAAGATAGGCGGACTTTATTAAAGATATATAAAGTTTAAGTTACCTTTATAGGACGGTAGGTAACATCAAAGGTAAAACCTTTGATGTTACAAATGTTGATGCCACACAATCTTCGTGACAAATGTTGATGCCAAACACTTAACACAGTTCCATATTTTTCTGGTCTGTTTGTTTGTTTAAAAAACTACACTTATTGCGTAATATTCATTAAGTTATGTTTTATAGCACAATAAAGTTATTCTATTCTATTCTATTCTATTCTACACTACCTACTCAATGGGTAGGTACTATATTACACACTCAACATGGTGGGCCCATTGCCATGTGGTAAAATCTTACGATCATACCGCCAGGGCTATTGTGACTAAATATTTATTTTGGAAAATTAATATTTAACAAGTGTAATTTTTGTAAAGTATTAGCCAAAGTATACATATCTATCTACTTACATATAACTTCGCATACAATTATTGCATACAATTATTCATTGCATAAAATAATAGGCAATTGATACCCCATAATAAGTAAACTCTAATACATACATATAAATAGATTAAACGTACCTTAGTACAGGCGAGGCCTAGTTAGTATGGCTTTGTAATTGAAATAAATGTAAATTTATAAATTTAATAAAGAAAAAAAACAAATTTACAACAAATTTAAACAAGAAACCAAATTTATGGTATAAGGGTGTCTGAGTTTATTTTCAATGTTAATGATTAATGAAATGTTTAAAGTTTTAAACATAATGGTATTATGATAGCTGACATTCTAATTTTTATACAATCTATTACACATCTATTAATTTATTTAAAAAAATACGAAGGCATATTGCTGGATTGACAATGAAATATATTTTTTTTGATTATTCTACATAGAATTTGCATTTCTATTTTAATATATTATTCTCCCTGACTCTTAAATCACATTAGTATATTTTGATTATATGTATGTAGATAATATTGAATATAATAATACAGCCATGACAACTATCAGGATAGTAATGTTTTTATTAATTATTTTTTTAGCATTTTATTTTGTGACGCATCCAATATTTTTTTTATTTTGCACTCTTAGCGTTTTAGTGTAGGAATGCCTATCTACTGGAGTAGGTGATTGTATTGTATTGTATAAAAGAATACATGTGTCATCTCAAATGAAATGTGTCACAAAAATAAATTGGTAAATGGGCCCGATTGCGTTTCTTTGTGAACTAAAACTGAAATTAGTTCAAGCGAACGAGATAGAGCAATACGTTAAAGCGGAATATGAAACGAACGATCGTCGATAAAAACTACCTGTCGAACTTATACTCGTCCGAATAAATTTGAACACATTTCATGCGGTGTTATATTCGAATGCTTTATGGTGGGTAGTTTTATTGCGAAAATATGACAGCCGTTCATTTCACATTCCGCTCTAGTGCATTGCCCTGTCTCGTTCACACGAACTAATTTCCGCTTTTAGTTCACGAAGAAACGCAATCGAATCGAATGAGTACAATTACATTAAAAATATAAAAAAGAAATAACAGAATACATATTATGTCAACTCAATATCGAAGATATACATACATTTATAAACATTAGTAATACATAAGTACATATTTTATAATACTATCTCGATATATAGGTACCTACAATTTTTATAAAGTCTCGATGACTGCATTAATAAGTTTTTAAGCTATTGCATAGCTTTTATTGCGGGCCTAGGCCAGCGCGGCGACCGAATGAAGAAATTTCTCAACGAAAATTAATGATTTTAAACTGATAATTACGTCTAAACGAGTACTTCTTACGATTCGAAAAAAATATATGTTAAACAAGAACATTTTCCTAATATAATCCTTAGCTTTGAATATTTTAGATTTTGTTTATATTACATAGTGTAATTAATTTGTGAAATTAGGTCTAACCGAACACAAAAACGACTATTACGCAAATACTATCTGGCGTATTATTATGAAACCTGCACCATTTTAAAGATAATTTAATTATCTATCTTTTTATCTACGATTTTTTTCGAATAATCCGGTTTTTTTGCTTTATCAAATAAAAAATTCGTGCGCGGCGCTCTATCGGAAGACGTTTAAATTATTCCGAATCGGAATAATTTCAACGTTTTCCGATAGAGCGCAGTTATCTGATATCAGAAAAAAAAATAAAAGAAATAAATAATTATAATTGCATAAGTTGTTAAAAATGCTATGCCGCTTTACCGCGGCAGTCCCCGAGTGCCACACGTATTTTTATTTTTATTTGAAAGCGTGCCCGGCGTCAAAGCCTTGCTTTTGTTGTTCTCTAGCACTTGTTGTATATTTATTACCTTTCATTGTATTTATATCGATAATAATGAAATAACGTTACCTCAGCATTAACGTCTGGGGGGAAAGGGATACCGATAACTTTCTCCGAATCGCTCCTAAGCGGATGAAAGAGCCGGCGAACTCACTCGACGCCGTAAAGGAACATTGAATAACTATACAAGTTTAGTCATATCTATATTTTTCCGATGGCGTTATTGTATGCGCTTGATGAATGAAGGTCTCCCCAGTATGGCGTCACTCACAGATTAAGAGACATCTTTGGTTTTTTCATGGAGCGTTCCTTCCAGACAGATTTGCCGCAAGATTTCTGATGTATCCAATCATGTAGTACTATATTTTTTTTATCTTGTAAGGACCCTTGCCATTTGACATTGATTATATATTTAAATATTTCCCTTCCCAGAGTGCATCTAACACAGACTAAAATATCCTTCAATTACGTTAGTTTTAAGCTTTTTAACTGCCTCCCTCTCCAAACTAAACTTCTGGAGTTAAAAAAAATCGAGAGTTTTATAAAACGAAAATTGGCATCCACACATGCTTTCTATAATTTGGACGAATTCTACAGCTTTGCTGAATCGTTTGTAGTCTAAATAGTATTTGTATATTAGATTTAAAAAGTTTAGGACATGAAATGCTATTTTACAATATTGATAGGATTTTTTTATTATACGCTTCAGGCATTTTAGTTGTTAAGTTGACTATTGAAACGGTATTATTTCCAAATTATGTTGGAATTTAATTAGTGGATCATTTAACATTTCTTTCAATATATTTTTTTGTTTTGTTTTTTTTTTTTTATGCGATTATATTTTATTTTATTTTGTTATGTCTTTTAATTTGACACTATTGCCACTATTTATATTTCTACTATGTTTTTTCATTTTGAAATTTAACTAATATGTAATTTATCTAATATGTATTTTTCTTGGCGATTTCACCAGATTAGGTAGGTATCTTTGTTGTAGATATCTAGTCTTTTTTGAAAAATAAATTATGATTATGATGATTATGATATATTAATAATACGATTTTATATTGGCAATAATCAGTGAATATTTTGGGACTTACCTATATTAATATTAATAAATATTTTATAAAAAAAATAATGTTAGACGTTAGATACTGTAGAAAATACTCAATCAGCCAGCAAAATATAGTAATACTAGCTGACCCGTACCCACTTCGTTGGGCGGTAAAACTTTTTACCTGTGATGAAATTATGAGTGTGGTTCGGTTAGTACTGAGTGCTATGATTTATTTCCTAACTGCCAAAAGAAGGGTTATATTTTTACTGCATATTTATGTATGTATTTGCATGACAATTTGACTATAATATCGTTATTTGTGAATGTCTTCTTGTGATTCTCTTTAATTATTATCTCTTTAACTATTTATGCACTAAAAGGGATTTTATATGCAGTAAAAGGGAAAAGTCTTTTGTTTTAAACACTTGAGACGATAAATTTACTTATTTTGATAATAATTCATAATTGTTGATAATATGACCAATAAACATGACCTAACGAATTAAATTATTTTTTTAATTTGAAAAACTACTTTTTGTGGCTTAAATATAAAAGTTAGACATATACTGTCGCTAATTTTTTTGTAGGCATTATCAAGCTCTACAACTTTTCTATAGAACTTAATCATATATCTCTCATCGTTAAGGCAGCGTTCGTTAGAAACCTTTTCGTTCGACCGATGTTTCCGACTTACTTTGGAAATCCGACTACCACAAAAAAGTCTTTTAATTTTTCGGATTATTATACAGCCTATAACACTCACAAATAACGTGGCTTTCTATTAGTAAAAGAATTTTTAAAATCGGTTCAGTAGATCCAGAGATTACTTCCTACAACGTCACAAACTTTACCTCTTTATAATGTTATAGTATAGATGATAAATCGTTATAATTAATGGAGCGCTGTATGTTACACGATGATTAAATAAATTAATTAATACATAAATATTAGATTGCTCAACGCCATAGTGCAGCTAGAATTTCTTTACAACGTGTAGATGGCACTGATATGTCCAAATATTGATTAATCTATCCTTATGTTCAATATGGCGGCGTTCGTGGTATAGTACAGTATGGTATATAACAGTATGGCGGCACACTATAGATGGCGCTCTAAACACGCATATACGGAATGCTATCACGAAATAAAATTTCAATATAATAACAAACGAATTTTATTTTATTTTTAATATCATTTACCTAAAGATGTTCGTTTTTATACAGGTTTCAATATGTAATAATTACACATTTTAATGTTCAGATAGTCTAATATATGGTATTCCATCTCTACGTATAATTTCTGTGATGAAGGTAATTAGCATATAAAGAAATGCGATAGATGGCACAAATAATTGATTTTTGTTATTGTAATCATTATTGATTAATGATCAATAACACATTATGGGTCTTTATAATCAGTCTTTATAATTCCCATGGACAATTTATGGAATATTAGTAATTCTAGGATTTGATAGACGATAATGACGATAAAGGCAATAAATCAATGTAAACTGCAAGAATCTCAAGGATATCATTGCCGAAACCTCGAACAAGTCATTATAACTAAATCAGAATATTATTTTTATTAAAATAATCAACAATATTCTGATTATGGTTCTTACATAAGTTTTAATGGCCAATAATTAGATTCTTGAAATTTATTACGATTGTTCGCATGAATTCACAGATACTGTATATGGGCGTGCGCATATGAGTTAGTGAATGTTTATTAAATCTCTCTTTTCTGATTATTATTACACGACTGCCCAACAAAAAAGGAGATAAATGTGTTTAGGGTTCATCTATGTATGTTTTCCATATATATATATATATATTCTATCATAACTTCTAAACGCTTGAACCGATTTCGAAGCGTGTGGTATTTTTAGAATCGTTATGTCATCCCATATTAACTGTCCAAATATAACGTAAGTAGTTGTTCGAATGTCCAAATGTCAATAAATTAACATAAATATCTCGTGTTCAGTGTTAAATAAACGGTCTGATTGAGTACAGTAAACGGTCTGACGGAGTAATCTGGTTGCAAATTGGAAGTAAGGGCGTGAGTGTAAGCCCGCTAGGTAACACACCTAGTGTTCTCGCGGCATCTTACGGGCATGTGGCGGAGCTTGACGGTGGACTGTTTTGTCCAAGTCTTCTGCGGTCACTTTACGGGAGAGAGAACGACTAATCGTTAAAACTTCCTGAGGTGGTGACAGGCTCGCCCGTTGTAGTTGACAACTCTAGATGTCATCCGGGGGAGTTTGGAAACAGTATTGTTTCCTTTAGAGCGGGGGCGGTTGTTTACCTTGTGATAGCAGCTCTTGAAAAGACCATTAGGCTACCCGATTCCGGGTAAGATGCCGTGGTCCGCGATAATTTCGGTTTACACCGACCATCGCTACACTAGGGAGAGGATCGCGCAAGCGACTTGGAACCTGTAACCAGTCGAGAGTTTGGAGATATCCTGATGGTTAATTCCAGAAGGAGATATCCTTGCAAAACTGGTAGTCAGGCGGCGAGGCTGCCCGCTGGTTACCTTTCCCGGTGCCTCGCCGTAAGGCGTTGGCCTCTGACGGACATGTTAACATAGCTCGACAGTAGATTTGTATTGTCTCTAAGTCTTCAACGCTCATCCCACGGCTAAAAAAACGATCACATGTCGTTGTACCAGCCTGGGGTGACGGGGTCGCTCGTTGTAGTCGACGCCTCCCCACTATTGTTGTTATTATTATTATTATAATCAAGCTTTTACTTGTTCCGATCTTATTCCACGATAAATAAACTACTCATAAGAGTCGCTGTCGATTTATCGATAACCTATAATTATACGGAGTCTCTAATCTCGAGCCCTACAAGCCACTTGAAATTCCTACAAAACAGCATCAAAACAGTAATTTCAACTCCTGCATAATATCGACATTTTTGTGTGAATACTGATTTAATTCCAGTCGTCACGCGATCGATTCTAATATAACGCTTCCAAAGCAGTGAAAAAGTAGTCGCTTCAGGATCGGCCGAGAATTTATAATGAGTCATTTTATATTAATAACAGTTGATGAGGTGCTCATAAAAATGTTAAGATGATCGCGCGAATGAACAACATCAACAACACACAACTCGATCGCAAATAATACGTTTCGATGTTTTAATAGCTGCGACTGGTTTGTACTTTGCACGAGTCGGACTCGGGCAAAGATCGAGAATCGCCGAAATGCAGAAAGCATACAATTGATTAAAAAATGGTTTGTCGTTTCGAAATGATTGTGATTTTTTACAAAAAATTACCGATCCAGGGGAATTGCCGAAAAGGTGTTTTATTTTGTTTTTTTTTTTAGAAAAGTTTTGCATAAGGAACTACTATTCATGAATCTTTTACCTCTGAAATAGCTGTCTATTTCAGATTGCTATAAGAGTAAAAACTTACTACTTTTCTTTAAATAAAACTTTAAACGCGTTTTTCTCAAAACCATGTTTTTCAGTTTTGCGCCAGTGATAATAAAAAAAACTACTTGATGGATGGACTTGTTCCAAAAAAAAGTTAAAAAACTATTAAATTTTCTTCTATATAAACTGAAAGAAACTTTTTTTTACTAGTCAAACACAAAATTTTTAGGGAAAAAACCGATTTCATTTCTTTATATACTTGAAAATTTTTAAAAATTAAAACTTTTACATATATTTTTTAGTTCATCTACAAAATACATAATATGTCAAAATTAATATCCTTGTTTATTTATTTTGTTTCAGAACAAAATACGTTCGCTATTCTGCCGTCGTAAATGAAAACACAGTAACTGAAAAAATACGTTTTGGGAAAAACGCGGTCAAAGTTCAGTTGTTAAATATTTGTTTTCATGAACAAAGTAATCAATATAGATTATTTCTTTTAATCTTTAATGTCAAAAAATAGTTTGAACTTCAGTTATGCATAAAAATATATATTAAATTATAATTGTTTAATTAATTAAATTAGATATTTTGTTTTAAATTAGGAAAATAATTTGATATTTTTTTTATTTTTAAGCTTTAACACCGTAACTGAGTGGCTACTGTGTTATACGTAAATTTTACCCATTTTAGTGTGTTCTAAGCATGTAAAATAAATATATTTTTTTAAATAAATAAAAAACTGCAGGCACCTTAAACACAGTAATTGAGATACTTTGATTAATTCGTGTATTAATAAATTAACTTTTAACAAAATTTTACCTAAAACCAGAGTATTTGAAGAAACCGTGTTGTAACCAAACAAAAATATTTCTTAAATGCTTTTAAGTATTAAAAAAGATCACAGTAAATAATAGGTTACTGTATTTTAACTTAAGAAATTATACATACTGTGTTTTTTATTTAAAATATTCTGTTTTTTTTAACACTGTGTTTTTATCTAAGGTATCTCGGTAACTATCCATCGACAGACAAACCGAAAAATTTGCCTTATAGTACTCCAACTCGTGATTTTAAAGAACCAAACTTGTATAAAAACAGTAAATGAAGTTACTGTGTTTTTATTTACGACGGCAGTATTACCGGCGCAAGCAGATACCGTCTTTTCTGCAGCGGTAGAAACATTTGCAATTCAATATCTGAAAGATACTTTTATTTACTATTACAAAAAATATTTTCATCTTTCAAATGTTAATTAAACTGATATAAAAGATTCATGATCAAATTCCAACTACAGGTTAAAAAAAAAATGTTTTTTTGGCCGCCTAAACAAATCTCCCTCCGTATTAAATAATTTTAAAAAAATAGTCTTTAGTGGGTTTCATTAATACAAATTGAAGTACCTACCTTATTTTTCAAACTTTCGGAGTATTTCATGTATGTGATTTTGAATGAAGCGAAACGGTCAGTCCCGTCGAAAGAGTCGAGCTTGTTAACCCTTGGAGTAAATCGGTATTTTCATGGGATTTTCGGCGACATCGACTTAAAGTACTATAACTACGAAACTACTACACCAATCATAAAAAGAACAACTGCACAATGATTGCATTGAAATTTCGAATATAGAATATTGGAATATCATTTTGTAAAACAGTTAGATAATTATGAATAAATATGAGAACGTCAAAGAAGTGAAAAAAACGCGCGACCAGATTTGGTCGACTCGTACTCAACGGATAATTGTTTCGCGACCAGATTTGGTTGACTCATACTCAACGGGTTAAAATGCCGAATCAGTTTGTCTTGATCATCTTTTATTCAACAAAAGTAACTCAAGGATTAACCAAATATCGAATTAATATTATTATTTTATTCAATCACCAGTTGAAATGTCTTCCTAGTAATCGCCGTATACTAACGTTGAGATGGAGTGAGATGGAGGCAACAGGAAACTTCTCAATTCAGACCTGGTATTTTTTCTGTATTCCGTAAATGAAAAACCGAATATGTCTTCTATATTTTTTGTTATTTCATTGATTTTTTGTTGTATCAATAAAAAGTTTACGGTTTCTATACCTCTGTATTCAACGACCAAAAGGTTAAAAGGCTTAACCGATTGACTTCTGAGGGGTCAAGTAAGCGGTGCAATTCATAAAACGTTCAAAAGATGTCGAAAATGTTCAATAATTTTGAAAGATGGATGGGCAAAAATGTACGAACCCTGGCCTAGAGACCAATAACGATGAGTCATACGTCATTAGAAAGGTATTGTTATGTTCTACAACTTTTTCTAGGGCGGAAAATCTCAAATCGGTGTGGGAAAAAAGTTATCTTAAAAAATAAAAAAGATATTTTTTTATCGCCTTTGGGTGTTATACCTGATTTTACAAGGATAAATAATAGTTTTCAAGGTTCCTAATAATATACACAATTATAAAAATAAAAGCACGATTTATTGTGACAAAACAACCTGTTTTTAGAACTATGGTTCATCAATAATAATATCCATTTTGCACATAATGGTTTTGCATATAATGATTTCCATTTCATTTTGCACATAATGGTTTTGCACATAATGCATATTCTTAATAATAAACATAATTTGTGTTCATATAAATTCAAGATAATTGTTTTTATGAGAGTATTTAAGTAGGTATTATTAAGGACCTTGAAAAGTATCCTTATCCGTGAAAAAAAGTTAATCATGGCGAAAGGCGATATTTTTTTTTGTCCGTATTTTTTCCTCCAAAGCGATTTGAGATTTCCCTCCACAGAAAAAGTTTTAGAACATATAAAAACCTTTGCAATGACGCATCACTCATCGTTATTGGTCTCTAGGTCGAAACTGCCATCCTCCTTTGAAACATTGGCCCCTCAGGGGTCAGGTAAGCTGTGTAATTCATAAAACGTTAAAAAAATCTCGAAAATGTCCAAAAATGAGCCCTGCGGGCACGAGATAAGTCTTAAAATTCGAAACATAGAGTCCTGAGGGGACAAGTAAGCGCTGTGATTCATAAAAATAAAATTAAAAATAAAAGATTTTAAATTCAAAAAAGTACAAACGACAAATTAATAATAAAACTATTATATTGGCATGTACCCTGCGGGCACAGGTAATACCTAATCTAATATGTTTATGACTCTATTGGCACCTAAATTCTTTCACTTACATGAGAATTGGCTGTAAGGGATTATAATTTCAGCAATATATTCTATCTATCTATCTATATAAATATACATTCAATGTCAACGTCAATGGACTGCTACAGTTAAATATTATTTTATAGTCAACTTGTCTCAAAATGTTTCATATTAAGAATTATTTTCTCAGTAAGATACGAAACCCTCGGCGCGCGAGTCGATATTAATTTCACATGGCCGATTTTAATTTTATTCTCTTCATTGCGGCGACCTCTCTGGCTTGGTCCCTCTGACCTGCGATTTGACACAACGCAATGTTTAGACAAGCCATGACGTTTTGTCATTTGAAATGACAAGACTTACGCAAGATTTTGCGACTGCTAGTGTGTGGCCGCCGGCAGAATGTTGAATTCCTTGAAAACGCGGAGAGTAAATTTGTTAAGGTGGCGTTAAACGGAGCAGTTTAAGCATTTCACTAATTTTAATTCATAGTGTGTTGTTACGTTATGAGAGTAAAAAAACATTTTATTTATTTATTTATGTAATAGCAAAATAAAACAAAGTTACTGTACCTGTATAATCTGCAATAATAGTTTTTTTTTACTCATAATAGTAAAAAAAAAAATCGGTTGTGTCACCCCAAGACTTTCTCCCCAAGTCTTTGGAAGTCTCCATTCTTTTAAACGGGTTCAGAATCTCTTACCTCTTTGTATTAAACGCCAAATGGCACAATCTTTTCTTTTACCGCTAATTAATTACGCTGATGTGGCCTACCTAGATGCGAATGAAGAACTACTCGATAAGCTAGATAGGGTTCAAAACGCGTGTATTCGCTTTGTTTATTCCCTGAAGAAGTTTGATCACATATCAAACTTTCGCAGGCAAATGGAGTGGCTACCCATTAGACGATGTCGGGAATTTCACATACTCGCCCTACTCTTCCGCGTACTACAGTCAAACTGTCCTACTTATTTGTATAATCTCTTCTCTCCGCTATCATCCCATGGTCTCCCATTGCGCTCTCAGGAAAATCTATTACTGGCTATACCTCAGCATTCATCAACTTTCATGTCTAGGTCTTTCGCAGTGCAAGCGGCCCGTCTCTGGAATTCCGTGCCTTTACCGATAAGACAACTTGAAAACCTGAGCGGGTTTAAAAATTCTTTAAAGAGACATTTACTCAACTTATGAATTCCCCCTCCCCTCCCGTCTCCTTTGCTTGTCCTTATATTTCACTCCTCCCTTCAATACGAGTTGGCATACGTTACTAATCACTGAATTATATTTTATACTATGATGACTTTTTTGTATGTGTATTTATTTATTACTTGTAAATTTATTTGCCCACATAAACCTTCAGTCACAATAACCCTGGCGGTATGGTCGGTAGATATTGCCACATGGCAATAGGCCCACCACATTGTATTCTTTTGTGTGTGCAATAAAGCTTTTCAAACAAACAAACAAACTTTCCTGACTAGGGGGAGGTGCGAAAAAACAGCGACATTTTTTACTCTAGTACCCCAAATTTGTATGGCAGGTACCCCAAACGTTGGTCGTAAGTACCCCAAAAACTAATAGGTTCTTCCGATGGTTAACAGAAGCTTCTATGCCAAATTTTAACTTAGACATGGGCGCTATCGCGGAAACAATTTTTTCGCCGGGAACCCCAAATTTGTATGGGAGGTACCACAACCGTAGGGCGTAGGGACTCCAAAAACTAATGGGTTCCTCCGACGGTTAACAGAAGCTTATATACCAAATTTCAGGGCGCTATCGTGGAAGAATACATACATACAGACAGACATACAGACATACAGACATACATACAGACAGAGATCGGTCTGGAAATAGTCTCAATCGTCTCAGGGAGTCTCAAAATATATATTCCCATCTTCATCTCAAAATTTTTTTTTAGCGCGATCACAATACTTTCCTTTCCGATAGGTCGTCAGGAAAGTAATATATTATCTAATGTATTGTTATATAATATCTAATCTAATGTTATAATAACATAATTAACATCGACATATTTAATTAGATTATCATCATCCTTAATAACAAGGAAGGGTAATTTACAAAATAATATTATAGGAAATGGTTATTGTAGTAATTCGTAGTAAGGCTATAACCAAAATTATACAATTATTACAGTATTCGTCCCATTTAAGTAATTAAATGCACATAGGTAAATTAGATTAGACTTTCTGACATCAAAGTGGCGAGAAGAAGTGACAATAGTCTCGGACATACAGTATATCGGAAGCCCACACATATGGACAGACACACGAATTTGCTTTTAGTGCAAGTGTCACTCGTTCAGAGAACAAATACATTTTTTTAAATATTAAAATCTCGCCAAACTGGTATAAAGTTTATCGGCGAGACAAACTCTTATTTTTCTAGTCTTACACTTCTAATTTTGTGATACAAAAAGACATTAATAATATAAATAATACGTGTGGCACTCGGGGACTGCCGCGGTAAAGCTATTGCATAGCATTTTTAACAACTTATGCAATTATAATTATTTATTTATTTTATTTATTTTATTTTTTCTGATATCAGATAACTGCGCTCTATCGGAAAACGTTGAAATTATTCCGAATCATTTGCGGCTGCGGAAGCAAATGATTCGGAATAATTTAAACGTCGCGCACGAATTTTTTATTCGATAAAGCAAAAAAAACGGATTATTCGAAAAAAATCGTAGATAAAAAGATAGATAATTAAATTATCTTTAAAATGGTGCAGGTTTCATAATAATACGCCAGATAGTATTTGCGTAGTAGTCGTTTTTGTGTTCGGGTAGACCTAATTTCACAAATTAATTACACTATGTAATATAAACAAAATCTAAAATATTCAAGGCTGAGAATATTAGGAAAATGTTCTTGTTTAACATATATTTTTTTCGAATCGTAAGCAGTACTCGTTTAGACGTAATTATCAGTTTAAAATCATTAATTTTCGTTAAGAAATTTCTTCATTCGGTCGCCGTGCTGGCCTAGGCCCGCGATAAAAGCTATGCAATAGCTTAAAAAACAATGCACAGCAGTATACTACTGGTCTTACTACAGGCTTAAATTAGGCCAGTATTACTACAAGCTTAAATTATAGAAACGTATAACAAATTTACTTATTACCACTAATTTCACTATAAACGTCCAACAGGTAGCTTTTTAAACATCTGTTTGCTCACGCTTACACAGTCTTCCACAGATACAATAGTTTTTAATCTCTTTTTAAACATCTGTTTGCTCACGCTTACACAGTCTTCCTCAGATACAATAGTAAATTCTTGGAATGAGGTACTTTAACGTCCTTTCACCATAGTAGTTGTTCGCTCTTGGTTCTTCAAATCTTTTACGGACTTTTTCTCTAACATTCCTATTGTACTGTATTGGTATTTTAAATTCTGAATTTCTAAAATGCTCCATTGCTAGTAAGTATGTAATTTCCCGCATGAGATTTCCCTGAGCATTTCCCGCATGAGATTGAACTTGTCAATGATGACTTAGGAAAAATGGTTACGAAAAATATCACGATACAGGCACATGATCCCATACAGATGAAACTTAGAAACCGAGCAGATCACGAGCATTCTTACCATAGGTATTGGCGTGAAAGATCAAATAAGTAATTTTGAATAAGTAATTACAATTTCGACATAAAAACGATCTTCAAATGGATCCAAAATATAACTCGTTTTCTGAGGCCTGTAAAGGATGTAATACCACTGCAAACCCCGGGTGTATATAAAATCTGATGCAGCTGTGGGTTAGCCTACATTAGACAAATGAAACAGCCCATTACCATTCGACTAATGGAACACATCAGAGCTGTTGAAAACGTTAAGCGAGAAAAATCAGGGATCTGGGAACACATATTGGATAGCGGTACTAACCACTGGATGCAGTTTAAAAATCTCATTGTGCTATCCAAAGAACAATTTTAGTTTCCCCGCATAATACCAGAAGCCATTCAAATAAGAAGAACTCCAACTTTCATAGATCCGACGGTTTTAAATTCTCTAATACGTGGAATTCTCTTATTAAAATGTTCACAATGCCCAAAACCGAGCACAAGGACGTAACACAATATACAATGAGTGTTGTCTGCACGGGCGGATATTCAAACTTTACTCGCGCCAAACCAGCCGCACCACCACCATTATAATCTGCGCAGTAACAGAACCAGTGTTCTACTTACCCGCATATCAAGAGAAGACGATTGACAGCACCTCAGTTTACCCTGGACGACGGCTATTGCAACATCGCCGAAACGTTGGGTAATACAAATTCCCGCGGCAAATTTATTTTATTACACGATTGCCTAACAAAAAAGGAGTGTAATGAGTTCAGGGTTCATCTATGTATGTTTTACATTTCTTTATTCCATCATAACTTCTAAACTCCGGAACCGATTTAGAAGTATGTAATATTTTTAGAATCGTTATGTCATCCTGAGTGTTGTCATGTAATGTCAGTGTTGTAAATAGTTGTCTAATTGTCCAAATCTCTAAAGGTCAATAAATTCACATAAATATATCGTGTTTAGTGTCAAATGAAAGGTCTGATTGAGAACATTCCGAAATTATATATGTACCTATGTGAATACATACATAGACGATAAAAAAACATAAAATCCTTATTAAAAATAATTATAAGTACAGTAGTTTATTTTTTGTAACGGCAGTCGTGTTTTTCATTACTTTTAGTATATTTACTTGTTTTACTTATAACTAGCTGACCCGTGCCCACTTCGTTGGGCGGTAAAACTTTTCACTTGTGATGAAATTATGAGTGTGGTTTGGTTAGTACTATGATTTATTTCCTGACTGCCAAAAGAAGGGTTATATTTTTACTGCATATGTATGTATGTATTTGCATGCCAATTTGACTATATTACCGTTATTTGTGAGTGTCCTTTTTGTGAGTGTCTTATCTATTTAACCATTTATGCAGTAAAAGTGAAATTTTATGCAGTAAAAGGGAAAAGCCTTTTGTTTCAAACACTTGAGACGATAAATTTACTTATTTTGATATGAATTCATAATTGTAGATAATATGACCAATAAACATGACCTAACGATTTAAATTATTTTTTAAATATAAAAAACTACTTTTTGTGACTTAAATATAAAAGTTAGACATATGCTGTCGCCGACTTTTTTGTATGCATTATTAAGCTCTACAACTTTTCTCTAGAATTTAACTATATATCTGTCATCTTTAAGGCAGCGTTTGTTAGAAACGTTTTCGTTCGACCGTTTTCCCGACTTACTTTGGAAATCCGACTACCACGAAAAAGTCTTTTCATTTTTCGGATTAACATATAGGCTACGACACTCACAAATAACGTGGCTTTCTATTGGCAAAATAATTTTCAAAATTGATTTAGTAGATCCAGAGATTACTTCCTACAACGTCACAAACTTTACCTCTTTATAATATTAGTATAGATGTCAAACAACCGCGTTAGACTATATTTCATAAAAGAGATTAGATTGGATTAGATCGTACCAGCCCAGCCGGGAGTTCCCTGACCCGGTCACCAGTATACAAGGGGCACTTATTACCTAGTGGATAGGAGAACACCTGCTCCGTCCGCCATAAAAGGTGGCAATGTGAGAATTATCCAAGGCATTTGACAACCTAAAGGATATGTGGGTTGTAAGTATACACAGGTGAGATAGGAATTAAAGTAAAGGAGAGAAGAATGGTGTTTTCCTTTTCCTCAGTTTCAATCGCTATTTTGCGCAGCGGCAATTTTTGCTCAAGAAGCTCTTTGCGAATTCTATTGCAATAAGAGCTCGGCCATATCTCACGAGGAAGTACATCGGCATGACACTAGGAATAAAACCCATTACCTCCAACCGATCATAATACGTACGGCCAAGTTCCAGGCGCGATCGAATGCAATAACAAGACACACACTTACACACATGTTACACGCACACATACATATAACACGTCATAGTAGGGTTGGTTGTAAGAGATTGTCATATGACAATAAACCCGCCCATTGTGACATTTCACAATAAAGAGTATAAACAAACAAACAAACAAACAAACAAACCATTCTTTACACAGGACTTTAAGTAAATTGCCTGTTAAGTAAAAGCCATTAAAAAAATCCATATGTTCAACAGATTCATCGAGGTGTATCTGTTTAAAACCATCATGCATGCGCAATGCGACATTTTAAAATACTTCCTGTACAACATCGTACTTACCATTCTTATTTAATGTACTATTTGTTTTATTATCGTTTGTTATATTATAGTCGTTGTCGTTAATGTGAATAATTTTGTAGTAATTTACTGTTCTAAACTACTATGATTCTTCGTTAAATTAAGTAACTAATTTAGGATTCATTTTATATATGATACTTGGTAATTCCTTTGTCCAAATTTTTTCGCACGTACGCGACCTTGAGTTTTTTAATCACCTTAGAAACTTATATGTAGTTGAGGTGGAATATATTTATTGTACTTTCCTGTATATAAATACAAATCTACCTTTTGATATGAAAGAATGGGTGGTAAGGTGAACGCTCACATGCGGCAAGACAGCTGTACTAAACCTACCACAGCCGGTCGTTAGTCC
This sequence comes from Micropterix aruncella, assembly GCA_944548615.1. Lineage (NCBI taxonomy): Eukaryota > Metazoa > Arthropoda > Insecta > Lepidoptera > Micropterigidae > Micropterix > Micropterix aruncella. The sequence continues at coordinate 2,037,712 of OX155962.1, forward strand.
GGAATCCACTGCTCAACCACCAGAAATGTCATAATACTATATGATGGGCCCGACTTCGGTCGGTGAATTCCATGGCAGCTCCGTTTGTATTTTATTTTATTTATTACTGTTTTATACCGTATAGGTGTGATTAGTTATTGCCTAAAGATTTTTTTACAAATTCAGTTATAGCCAAAATAACACTAGAAAGTCGTTTTTTGCAAAAACAATCAAACTTCCAAAATTTAAAGTCAATATTGCTTTTAGTATTTATATTTGACACTTTAATATGTAGCATTTCATGATTTCTAATATAATTCGCCATAAAACTCCTAATTCCTTTCTGGGCTCAATGTACTATCGATCTAAGGCAACATATTTTTTCATTTAAAAAACGAGTCATATAGAATTATGCCGTGGCTATTTCAGAAGGCTTGATATCCTCACCATTCCATCTTCAAACGTCTTAGAATGCATTAAATTGAATATAAAAAATATTACATGTCCATAATTATTTAGGAATGCCATATTTATGATGCCCATAAGCATTTAGAATCACTAGAGGAAGACATAATCTGATTCTTCCGCGTCCAAACTTAGAACTATTTAAAAAGAATCCAAACTAAGTCTGAATGATATGCTACTAAAATACCCTTTAGTTGAAAAAAAATCTGGAAAGGAAAATACCAGAGAATAAATTTAAGCTGAAAATATGTCAATTGATGAGAATTCTACGACGCTAAAGATCTCTAAGCACAGTGTTGTAATGTTCCATACTGGGGTCAAGAAAAACTCAACAAATGTCATCTGACCACTGATTTTATGTAATTGATATCCTTAGCAATATATGACATTCGGATATTAACCCTTAGAAAACCAGCCATGAGAATGAAATTCACTACGGCATGTTTTCAACTCTTGACAGTCTGTTTGTGAGGGGGTGTTAGTGTGCACATACTAATATGTAATGGTGTCTTATTCAATTAAGAAAACTTTTAGAAACATAAAAGTTACAAGTTTGCATAAATACGAAGATCGGCTGCCTGCAAATCATCACAACAGAAAACCACCGATCGGTGGTATTGGCGTTCCAGGGGTTAATAGGATACGAAACACAGATGGGAATTTCACTGCTTTTGAATTACAATGCGGGCCTTGTATAATGATAACAATCAGTGACACAATTTAGACCAGGGGTGATGAATCATTGAACTATGAAATTGCCGCCATACAGATAAAAGACACCAATAAAGGAAAAAATGTGTACGCGGAACAAAATTATCAATCCAGATGGTTTTTAACAGCTGGGGGCGTAGCATACCAGAAATTTGAACACCTGCATTCAATCGTAAGAGGGGGATATAAAGTATGGGGAGAATGAGAAACAAACATGAAGGGGCGTATGAAATGAGTATATCTAATTATAACTACTAGATGTGGTTGGAGAAAGAAATTACCCAGAAATGACAGAGTTCGGTTCTGTGGGATTAAAAGGGGGCAATAAATAAAGCAAGATGACAGCTGCAGATGATAATCGTCTGATGACTCATCGAATCCCGAGCAAACTCCATACAGAGAGTACTAGAAAGCAATAAATTAATTAGGAAAAATGACAGGTTTTTGTTGATAGTCATAAAAATGCAATGTGACATAAAAGCAAACCCCACCAAAGCTTCTAATTACTAGGAAACTGGAGGTGTGGCGTTAATTGATTGGCTAAAAGACGAAATTTAGTGAGTGGAAGGGTTAAGAAGTCATGGAGGGGGAAAGCCTATTTAAGGCGTTGCACAGGGGGATTCGGGGCATTTCGAAGAGGATTCCGGGCCAGCTCAAGAGGATCAAGACGGACAGGACTCCGGGACCAACTCAAGAGGATTCAAGACTCACTGGGCAATGAAGATGACTCATCCTCCGAGGGACAAAAGCCAGAAAAGTCATTTATCGACCGTTCGATAAGTGAAATAAATCGGAGTATTTTTTTACCGACGGAAACGCGAGCCGCTCTCCGACGAGTTGGCTGAAGAAGTATTATTCTATTTGCAAGTATTTAGAGTCAGTGAATAAAACAGTTTGTAGATTTCAAAATTTAAATAATATAATATAGGGATTTTTTTTTCGGTTCAAACATCGGGAGAGATCAATTTTTCGATTAATAAACTGGAATGTGTTGAGAAAAAAATAAAAAAATAAAATATAAACAATAACGTAAATTCCATAAAAATAAAACGAATCCTATTAGGATTTTTTTTAATAATAAAACACTTCAAAATTAATGATTTTCTAGAAAACGTCGTATTACGCCAGAATATTTTCAGTTGCAAAGAAAAAATATAAAAAAAAATAAAGAAATCAAACAATAATCTTGATCTTCTAAAAAACGATATAATTTATTAATATATATTCAATTCTCGAAGACAGGCCATAAAAAATGAAAGAATCAATCAATAATCTTGGTTTTCTAAAAACCGACGGAATTTATTAATATACATTCAATTCTCAAAGATAGGCCATAAAAAATAAAATAATCAATCAATAATCGTGGTTTTCTAAAAACCGACGGAATTTATTAATATACATTCAATTCTCGAAGACAGGCCATAAAAAAATGAAAGAATCAATCAATAATCTTGGTTTTCTAAAAACCGACGGAATTTATTAATATACATTCAATTCTCGAAGACAGGCCATGAAAAAATGAAATAATCAACTCATAGTCTTGGTTTTCTAGAAATCGACGTATTTCTATAAGATCTAACAAGTTTTCAAATAAAATCTATTGAAAATGAAAAGATCATCTCAAAATTAACATTTCTCGATAGGCGTCATTTTTTTTCTATAAAATCTAACAAATTTTCATGGAAAATCCATTGAGAAATGGAAAAAAAAATCACCTCAAAATTAATATAGTCAGTTTTTTTATTAACAAACATAAATACAAAAATGTAAATTAAAAAGAAATTATTTGATAGAAGTTTTAGGAGTTTGATCTGGAAGGTGAATGGGTTTCTGACCAAGTCGATAAAAAATGTCGAGACTATCTTGGACGGTGATCGTTTACCCAAAGGATTGAATTTGTAGATTCATAAATAATAAAACAGATAAAATCTAAAAATACTCGTAAAATCGCAAAATTACAAGAAAATTGGTCGATCTCTTTGAAAAAACGTTGTAAAATAATAAAACAAATAAAATCTAAAACTACTAGTAAAATCGCAAAATTACAAGAAAATTGGTCGATCTTTTTGGAAAACGTTGTAACATAATAAAACAAATAAAATCTAAAACTACTAGTAAAATCGCAAAATTACAAGAAAATTGGTCGGTTTCTTTGAAAACCATTGTAAAATAATAAAACAAATAAAATCTAAAAATACTCGTAAAATCGCAAAATTACAAGAAAATTGGTCGATCTCTTTGGAAAACGTTGTAAAATAATATAACAAATAAAATCTAAAAATACTCGTAAAATCGCAAAATTACAAGAAGATTGGTCGGTTTCTTTGAAAGAAACGTTGTAAAATAATAAAACAGATAAAATCTAAAACTACTAGTAAAATCGCAAAATTACAAGAAGATTAGTCGGATTCTTTGAAAACCATTGTAAAATAATAAAACAAATAAAATCTAAAAATACTCGTAAAATCGCAAAATTACAAGAAAATTGGTCGATCTCTTTGGAAAACGTTGTAACATAATAAAACAAATAAAATCTAAAACTACTAGTAAAATCGCAAAATTACAAGAAGATTGGTCGGATTCTTTGAAAAACGTTGTAAGATAATAAAACAGATAAAATCTAAAAATACTCGTAAAATCGCAATATTACAAGAAGATTGGTCGGTTTCTTTGGAAAACGTTGTAAGATAATAAAACAGATAAAATCTAAAAATACTCGTAAAATCGCAATATTACAAGAAGATTGGTCGGTTTCTTTGGAAAACGTTGTAAAATAATAAAACAGATAAAATCTAAAAATACTCGTAAAATCGCAATATTACAAGAAGATTGGTCGGTTTCTTTGAAAAACGTTGTAAAATAATAAAACATATAAAATCTAAAAATACTCGTAAAATCGCAAAATTACAAGAAAATTGGTCGGTTTCTTTGAAAAACGTTGTAAAATAATAAAACAAATAAAATCTAAAAATACTCGTAAAATCATAAAATTACAAGAAAATTGGTCGATTTCTTTGAAAAACGTTGTAAAATAATAAAACAAATAAAATCTAAAAATGCTCGACGAAATAGCAAATACCAGAAAGATAGGAATTTTAATTTGAACTATTTATCCAAATGTTAATCTAATAATAGTGTCAGGTGATCGTCGGCTAAATCGAGGTTAATGGAATGGTAATGATTATATTAAGGTTTGGACTAAAGAAGGCTGAAGCTGGGAAGTTTTAAAATAGTAGACTACGTAGTGAAAAATGTGTAAAAATCTATAAAAATTGGAAAATTTAGAAAGGCCTGAATAAACATATGTAAAATAGTAGAAGGATTGATGAATCTTATACCTACACATGAAAGGATATATAATCGAACAGTTGATAGCGAATATAAACACATGATATTATACAAGAAATTAATTTATATGTATTTATAAAACATATTATGGTAAAATATTAGAATTCATTAAGAGGAATAGGAATAGTTTGTTAGGCGACTACGGTGGCGAACCAGACTGGTGAGTTGTTTTGATTTTTTTTGCAGAAGACCATGTTCAATTGAAATAATACAGAGATGTTTTTTTTTGTGTGATAATGTCAACGAAATTCCAAGTGAATTAAAACAAGAGAATTTTGTCATTATTACAATATAAAATTTGATCCTTTGAATACTACTGGCAATATATGATCTGAGAATTAAGAGTGGCAGATGAATTTCATATGGATGAATTACAATTTGATCAATATTTTTAAAAATATTGAAATTAAAAGCATTTTTTATAATTAGTTTAAAATTGTTTTGTTATAAAAGGGCTTGTTCATGACATAAGCTTTGTAATATATATTAGATGGTGATGGGTTTATATTTAGATATGTTAGAATGGTGGTGGAGTATTTTTTTGTAACTAGTTTTGGGTTGTTTTGTTGTTAAATGGGCTGTGCATGAGACAGGGCTTTTCTACATGTTAAATGGTGGTGGGTTTATATTTTGATATGTTAGAATGGTGGTGGAGTTATTTTTTTGTAACTAGTTTTGGATTTGTTTGTTATAAAAGGGCTGTGCATGAATTTGGCTTTGTTACAAGTTGTACGGTGGAAAGGTGGTATTTAAATATGTTGGAACGGTGGTGAAGTTGTGTTTTGTATCTTATTTGTATGTAATAATCGAAGATTTTTATGAGTATATTTATTTTTTATGTATATATGTATATATGAGTATGTATATGTATATATATATAAATATGTGTGTATGTATGTATGTGTGTATGTGTTTTGTGTGTGAGTGTATTATGGCTGAGTGTGTGTGTGGCTGTGAGGAGATGAGGGTGGAGATGTGTGTTTTGTTGGGTATACAAGGAATGTTTTATAGTATGAAGTATGGATTTTGATGTGAAATTTTAGCTGGTTGGCTTTGTCATTGTTTTAATCTTGAGTATCACAATTTCGTATCAGGTTCTCAAGTTTGTTTTGTCTTTTCTGGAGTGAGAGAATAGCAAGTGAGACTGAGTATTCTTCTATTGTTTCGCTCTGGGAATGACTGGGCAGTGTCGGGGATGCGATTAATTGGAGGCTGTGTGTTTCTTCTCGATTCAAGCAAAGCGGATCGATTATGGGTTTGCGTGGGTGGTTGTACTATTGGTTGTCCACCACTGGAAGAAAAGTGATCCGTTGCGCTACCCCTGACGTGTCGTTGTGGCCGGCAGAGTTTGGTTGCGCCTCAGCATTCGGCTTTTGTAGGTTGACAATTTGATAGGGCGAGGAGATCGGAAACATTGACAACGGTAAAATGAGGTACTGGCGCTGCCAGAATAATATGAAAATAATATCTTATTTTGTTAAGTTTGGATTAGGTTAGATAGTTTTTTTTATAAATACTAGAACGAATAAAACTCTTAGGCAATCAATAAATGTATTATTTTATATATGTAGATATGTATGTATAACCATAGTTTTTTTTAATATATTTTGAAATGAAAGGAATTATGCTTTCGTTATTTTGTAAATGGGTTTGGTTTCGGTTTGGATGAGTGGATGAATGAGTGTTGAAAAGTATAAGATTCCATACATTCATTCTTCTGAGATCGAGACTGGTTTACGTCTGAAATTCATAAAAAATATTAAAATAAATAATTTTAGAGGAATTGTATTACAAAAGGACATAGGATGGGATTACTCTCTAAATATTCATGATTTTGGTCCTGCTTTCGGTGAATTGGATTGGCTGTATTAGGAAAATGTAGATTTCAACTCGTTCATTTTTTCTGAGACTGGGACTGAGTTGCGTTCGCTCTTCGGGAAGGAACGGGAAGGTTTGGAACGGTTGTTACACAAACGCGATTTTCAATAAAATATGAAACGGAAATATACTTTAAATTACATTTTTTTCTAACAATAAATAATAACGTTAAATAAAAAAGGGGTCTGATTGTAAGGGAATTATAAGAAAAATAGATTTGTATATTTTTTAATAATTGATAGATGTCTTGTAACTTCAAATTCCTAAAAATTTCCTCCTATATCTCCGCCATTAAAACATCCAGAATCCTAATATAAAATCAATTTTATTATAGACTTTATGAATCCCATATTCAAGTAAATTCAAATTAGATTTTTAGCTACATGCTAATTTGTTTATTTTTTTAATGTGATGACGCACGGACTATCTTAGTCCTTTCACAATGAAATGAAAATATTCAACATAAATAAGTAAAAACTAGTACAGCGAATGAAATAAGTTGTATCTATTGAGTGGAAATGGTTGAGAAGGAGGTTGTTATACGATGGGGATTGGAAATGCTGCATTTGAGAAAACGGAATTGTCATCTTTAACACTATACCAACAACTACGAGGTTTACAAAGGTTATAACGAAATTTAGCTGTATTCACCGTAGTGCACAGGTTGCGGGTGCTGGCGCTTAGTTGATGAGACCTAGGCGGGTGGTACCTGTTGCCTGTGGTGGATTGAGTTGACGAGACCTCATCCTGCAACGATGTCCCTGTTTAGGCTTTTGTACAGAGTTGACGAGACCTCTGCAAATGCAACGTGGTTTAGAGTTGTACAGAGTAGACGAGACCTCTGCAACACAACGTGAGAAAACAACGGTATAGTGTGAACTTGACTCTATCGTTTGATCAGAGTAGCATCGATAATCTTCACGTCGAATGACCAACAATCAACAGAAACTCAATCAACGTTATGGATTACGCTTTCTTCGGTAAACATCTTCGGAACGAGAAATCTTCGATACGAAAATGTATCATCTTCGGAACGAGATAACCCTAAAAGGGTATCACAAATTATCTACTCATCATGTTCCAGAAATCCTAAAATATTTGCGTCATCACTCACGGTTGTGGTAAGGAGCAGCGAGGGGTGGTAAATGGTGGCTGCACTCAATCCCCTCCCCCCGGGAGAAATCCCAACTCTTTCCTTAAAATCCATCTACATTATAAAATATATAAATGACCGAAATTTAATTATTTAACAATACAGTTAGTAATTTCACCAAGATAAAGATATCTATATCATTTTAAATAAGAGAAAAGCTAGAACTGTAGGTATTGTGTTATAAAAAAATAGTCAAGAGAATGTCTGATTTACGGGCAAAGGGTTGAAATCTACATTTACTTGGTTTTATGCTCTATATTTGTTGTCGGTGTGAATATTCAGTGAGTATCTGTTAAAAGGGGCAAAGTGTTGTAATCAGCATCAGTTTGTTTGTGAGATTGAAGTAGGTGTTTGCTTAGATGATGACTCCAGGATGAGTTGAATTGTGACTTCCGAAAGGTTAAGTTTGTAAGGGAGGTAGTGAATGATAGAGATGATATGAATGATCGTGTGTATATATGTATATATGATGTATATATTTATATTATGTTTATATTTTTATCATATTATTGTATTGAAATATCTATGCGTATATAAGTATATATAGTATCAGCGGGGAGCTCAATGACAGTCTTTTTTAGACCGGGGTTGTGACTCTTTCAGTGTGATATAATTTATATGCATCTTGACTATTTCTAATGTAGCTACTTAATCGATTTTCTATTTGACAATGGTAATTATAAACTGTATTGACTATTTTTAATACTGGGTATTTATTTTTATTATAGACTAGCTGCGCCCAGCGGTTTCACCCGCGTGGTGATGGAAAATTGTGATAATATTACTAATAGAAACATATATAATTATGCATTATATACGTGTAACTTCAACGGTTTTTGAGGCGCACGCCAGAATAGCTCGCAGATGGCAGTTTTTTTCCTACTTACTTGACACTTATCGTTATATTTTGGATAATTCACACTATATCTTTATAAATTATAGCCTATTTGTTATTCTGATGTGTAAGCCATATTATTGTAAAGTTTCATCAAAATCCATTCAGTAGTTTTTGCGTGAAAGAGTAACAAACATCCATACATACATTATTACAAACTTTCGCGTTTATAATAGTAGTAGGATTGACTATTTTCATTTGTAACACAAATATTATTTTACTTTTTGATAACGCTAACATTTTTTTGCTATTTTCAGCACTCCATTTACTGTTTTTTTTACTGCCATTGCAATGAATTCGTATAATATTTTGATAATAACATTAATCATTATATTATTTTATTTGATTATTTATAACGACAATCCACAACATTTCTCAACAATCGCCAATGAATTTTATATTAAGCAAGGGTAACCGATTATTAAGGTTTTTACTATTCTTTATTGTATTTGAGTTTTGTGACTTACATGTTGAACCAAAATGTAATTAAATTAAATATCTGGGTGAGACTCAATTTCATTTAAAAATGTATTTGAGTCTATCCAAATGACCGGTTGATTGGTCGGTCGCTAGATTCACTCGTAGTATTTTGCGACTTCGCCAATAAATTCCAGCAAGCAAATGATCGTGTACCAATCAGTAATTGGCGTGCGATGATTCTCCAAAGCAATAGTAGCAACGTGTCCAGTTTTTCTCAAATAATATTACAGTGTAAAAAATCACTAAAAACACGCTTTTCAAGTCCAAACACGGCTATGATACGAAATTCCATCATGGAATGCCAGTGCCTATCTTCCAGCTTCATCATCAGACCTTGAAACCTAATCGTGGGCAAAGTTCATTCCAAGACTTTTCTAACAAGTCCAAACACAGCTATGATACGATGTTCCATCATGAAGTTCCAGTTCTTATCTTCCGACTCCATCATCAGATCAGTTCGACAGTACCATATTATAGTATTGTCATCAGAACTACATACAGCTGCCAATTTTCATGACGCTACGATCCTTGGAAGATGGTTAAATTAGTTACCTTAGATTCCATTACATAGTTACATACAGGTCGACCTAATAAAAGCGTGTTAAAAAAAAGAAGCGACCATCCGCCTCGCGGCACTTCACACGCGCGCCACTTTGGTTAGGTTTGGCTCATATCGATAGACCAAATGGTCGATTGCTGCTTTGTTTCGGGGTCGTAGCTGTAAATTCATGTTTAGTCACCTGTTACTATATTCTACACCGAATTTGACGCCCCTTCGTTGAATCTGGTACGCACGGCATTGCATCAAGTGACCCACCCCTTTTTTTGAGCCTCAGTCAAATTCGGTAGGATCCACCGCGAGCACAGCTTTCTCACAGCCGAATGTTACTTAAAGCTGAATGTTAACCCTGCCCTTCATGTTCCTCATGCTGGTACCAACTATAGGCAAAATGCATTTCTGTGGCGAACAAGTGACAATTTCAATGACTTGATTAAACGCTTTGACTTTGATCTATTCTGTACGAGTATTAACTCAACTAGGTAGCGGCTGAACAGTGAATTCTTTAGTATTAATTGTTGAATAATTTTTGATGCATTTTTAATCGATAGCTTTAATTGAAAGATCACATATGTTTCTACAACGTTACTTAAACGTGAAAACCTTTAATTGGCTCTCTGTTATCTTACTCCGTCTTTTTGTTAAATTACAATTTTCCTAAAAATAAATAAATAAATGAATTAAGCTAACTCATACCCTTGCCTAAGGATGCCCGAATCTCATGGTAGGTCATATGCCTGTCGGTTTCGTTTATACGGCGCACAGCATCAATGTTTTTGTTGTTGACAGCGGTGGATGGGTAACTTTCACGATATGCGTCACTGAGACTGTCACGATTGCGTCTGAACTCTGCAAACTAGCTACAGATTGTCGTATTCGTGAGTTAAATCCATCGTAATGCAGACACGCATTTTTTAAAATGGCGCCATATTAAAAAAAAACAAATGACAGCTACATAAAACAAACGTTACTCCATGGCCAAAGTTCCATTTTCAAATTTTGAAACCTCAGTGTGACCTATGTGATTACTGAGTAGGAAGTCTTGTGCCCATCGTTAAATTTTAATTTAAACTATTCAGTAGGTAGCATTTAGCAAGCCTTTACGTTCGCCATATTATCACGTTGTCCGTCCATCTATGGCTAAGAGGTCAAGGCGTTCGTCTACTTGATACTTTACTGCTGATACCATTGGGCATTCAAACCTCAAGTACGCAATGAGATCGGTATTTATTTTAGAGATACGAGGATAGGGCTATGATGCAAGTTGATGGCTACGTACTACGGATAGAGAAGGAAATGCCTTGACCAGGTTAAAAGACAAGTCTTTGTAAAAAAAACAATGAACCAAAATAATTGTATAAATCTAAAGATTTTAAACTTGAATAAATATAAGATTTTAAACTTGTGAATATTACAAATATATTATTATTATAAACATTCGATATGACTTAATATGTTAGATATATTATATCAAATATAATTAAAGGCTTTTTAATTTTGGAATTCTATTTTTCCCCCGCAAATTTTACTAAATTTTCAACACATTATGAAAATAATTACATATTATTCTCTTCAACAACTTAAGTTGTTGACTACAGCGGGCGAGCCCGTCACCTCAGGAAGTGTTAACGATTAGTCGTTCTATCTCCCTGGAGTGAGCGCAGAAGACTTGAGGACAGAACAGTCCACCGTCTAGCTACGCCACAAGCCCGTAAGAGGCCAACGCCTTAACCGTGAGATGTTACCCGGCGGGCCGACACTCACGCCCTTACTTCCAATTGTGACCAGATTACTCCGGTCTCTCGATTGGTTACGAGTTCGAGGTCGCTTTCGCGGTCCTCTCCCTTACGAGGCGGTGAAACGGTGTTTACCGAATCTATCGCGGACCACAGCGTCCTTTGCCCGGCTGTTCACCCAGGATCGGATGGCCGATGGTTGGCTTACGGCGCACGGTGCGCAGACCGTCCAGGTGTGTCAGAAGGTTGATTCCTAGGGGAAACTGACCATAAGGCCAGAGTCCTACCCAGGCTCGCACTTCATGCGTGGAGGCCGTCGGATAGGTGTTGACCCGTGAGTGTGACCAACCCTGAACAGAATGGGTCTTCGTGGCCAACTCAGCAAGAGCCCATTAACTCCCGACATTCTCTTCAATATCAAGTAAAATATATTGATGTATTGAAATTCAATTTAAACTAATTAGTTACGGAACAAAGTTCTTTTAGGAATTCAAATTTTCCCTTACAAGATTTACTAAATGTTCAATATTTATTATGAAAATGACACCAGTTTATTATATTCAATTTGCATTACAACATTTTAATATTCTACATAGAAGGGCCCTGTGCATTAAAAGCACGATAATATTTGGGCATAACTAATTAGTTAAGGGACAAAGTTCTTTTTGGAATTCAAATTTTCCCCTACAAGATTTCTAAATCTTCAATATTTATTTTCAAAATAATTACAGCCTATTATCTTCAATATTCAGTACAAAATGTTAATATACTATATATAAAAAAACATTGTGCATTATAAGCATGGTAATATTTGTGCCAAAATAATCAGTTAGGGAACAAAGTTCATTTCGAAAGACAAATTTTCCCCTACAAGATTTCCAAATATTTAATATTTATTTTCAAAATAATTACAGCCTATTATCTTCAATATGCAGTACTAAATGTTAATATACTATATAAAAAAGCATGGTAATATTTGTGCAAAAATAATCAGTTAGGGAACAAAGTTCATTTCGAAAGACAAATTTTCCCCTACAAGATTTCTAAATATTCAATATTTGTTAGGAAAATAATTACATCTTCAATATGCAGTACAATATTACAATATAATACATAAAAAGGCCTTGCGTATTAGCATGGCAATATTTGGGCATAACTATGTAAAGGAACAAAGTTCTTTTTGGAAGTAAATTTTTCCCCCACAAGATTTACTAAATTTTCAACATTTGTTATGAAAATAATTACAGATTAATATCTTGCATATTATTAGCACGGCAATATTTAGGCATAACCATGTAAAGAAACAAAGTTCTTTTTGGAAGTCAATTTTTCCCCCACAAGATTTACAAAATTTCCAACATTTGTTATGAAAATAATTACAGCTTATTTATTATCTTTCATAGATAGTAAAACATTTTGATATACTTTAAAGGAGGGCCTTGCTGATTATCAGCATGGCAATATTTGGGTATAACCAATTAGTTCAATTCAAAAAAATATGCTACAAAACTCGTTTTATTATACATACATTTATATCTTCCTATGTTTTTCTGGTTATTGCCAAACTGAACAAATGTGAACGTTTTGGAAGCCTAAATCGGAGAATAAAGGCTTCAGACGACGAGGATTATGCTAATGTTGCCTTATGAGTATTAGCAGTTGTTTTGGTTTTGGTGTATTTTGATAATACTTACTGGAAAGCTTGGACCGAATACATTTATTTATGTACAATAGAATGAGTTTTTTTGAAAAAGGTAATTTTACATGATAAGCTGAGTCGAAAGTTTTCTACAACTTTTTTTCCATTTAGGCCTTTATTACTGAGGAAAAAACTGAATATTCGAAAGTTGAACATAACAATTGGTTGTCATCGGTAACGGAAACCATAAAAAAAATTGTTGGTGACTTTTAATTTAGTGTTTTATCTAGAATTATGTCATGAACTAACAAATTTCTTACGTTACATTATATTGCATTTGGCGAATTTACTTATCTTGGACATGTTACAATATTATTATAGATGTTGTATGTAACAAGTTAATGTATGTAAGAGGTAGTTATTAAAAGCTTTTTGCATGATATTAGTTTCAGTCTCTTAGCTATTTTAAAGACTATAGAAAATGGGCTCAATATCATAATAATATCATAACTGAATAAAATAATTAAAAATAATCAAAACATGTTTTAAAATATAAGAGCCAAAGCATCATTTAAAAAAAGTCAAAATAAAAAAGAAAACAGTTATCTTTCTTGAATTTTCGTTCTTGTAAAGAATTACAACTTGAAAGAAAGTCGGTCTGTCGCGAACAGCTTTTATAGAATTAGTAACTAATGTATTATTTTCATATTTTTAAAATATTTATCTAAAAAAAAGCCAGATAAATTAAATACTACTAAATATTCTTACACTCCTGAAAAGTAGGTACCTCAGCATTTTCACGTAGCTCTCTTTTTCGCGCCCACAATAGAAATAAGAAGATATGACAAGTTTAAGTAAGTAAATACTTCAAGTAAATATATTAAAAGGAGCAAAAAACGCGACTGTTGTTACAAAAAGTGAAGTACCTACTGTATTTAGGTATAGTTACATTTATTACGGTTTTTTAATGATATATTTGTGATTTATGTATTTATCCATATAGAAACATTCATATCTTCGGAATGTACTTAATCAGACCTTTTATTTGACACTAAACACGATATATTTATGTTAATTTATTGACATATAAAGATTTGGACATTTAGACAACTATTTACTTGATATTTTGAAAGTGAGATACCCTATGACAGTCAGGATGACTTAACGGGTTTAACAATATCACATGCATCTAAATCGATTGGACCGTTTGGAAGTTATAGTGGAATAAAGAAACGGAATAAATACATTGATGAACCCTGAACACATAACACTTCTTTTTTGTTGGGCAGTCGTGTAATAATAAACATTTGCATTGCTGGAGATTCGTTATAGTTTTGGAACTTGATTAATTACCTGATAATAGCGCCCCCTTCATGTTGAACCCTGGTTGCTTTGCGCAAATTCAGTAGGTTAGCGCACAGGAAGAAGAAGAGGAAAGTTTCCCGCGAAAAATAACCTCGAAATCGTTTGGTTCAAATGTAACGCACTCTCGTTCCAGTTTCAACGGGTCAACAAACCGTTATTTCGCGTGCCTTATGCCTTTTCTCGAGCCGAGCGGCGACGATCTTGGCCGAGTACACCCGACGAGACGCGACGACTTCACCGTTGAACGACCGGCGAGCAAATGCCTGATCTTCATGGCACTTTTCACCTATATAAGTGGCGGCGGTAACAGGCCGCAGAGGCGGCTGGTTAGTCTTAATTTTCCTATCGGACTTATTCCATTACTTTACCGACCTGCCAAGTAATGTAAACACACTAAGTATCCATATTAAACCCCCTGAGACGATTTAGACCATTTAAGGTATGGCTTTGTGTGTCTATTCCTCCACGATAGCGCCCAAACGGTTAATCCGATTGAGCTGAAATTTGGCATGCAGGCTTCATTTGGTCATGACAAGAGTTAAAAAAAATTGTGAATGAAATCGGTTCATCTGAACGCACTCGTCATATACTATTCCCGAAATATTGAATTTAAAGATTTGCAAATTGTAACAAAAAATGCGGATAGTAACAACATGTATTGTATAAAATCGAAGACTATCGCGGTTGTTTGACATTATAAATAGGATAGAAAACGAATTTACCGCGTGAAATTTGTAGCACCCGACGTTTCGGTGACGTTGCAGCCGCCGTTGTCCAGGGTAGACTCCCTGGACAACGCCGGCTGCAACGTCACCGAAACGTCGGGTGCTACAAATTTCACGCGGTAAATTCGTTTTCTATCCTATTTATAACATGTATTGTGTCTCACCAAGACTTTCCCGGCAAGTAGCCAAGGATTGATTTTGTCTTAATATTAATTTAATTTTAAAATCGATGAGAGCCCGCTCTCGGTTGGCGGGCGAACCGGTTGGATTCTGTTCCATTTGTTGGTCCTTAGACGAGAAACGAACTGCGCTACCCGAGGCGTTTAATTTGATTAAATTTTGTGGCGGAATTTCAATATTATTAATGTGGGTTGAATATGAGATATTCCAACAAAATTTCACATTGTGATTTCGGCCTAACAAGGCCCAAATCACGCTGTGAAATTTTGTTGGAATATCTGTACAAAATGTAGGTATATATGTGTACAATTGTATATGTGTATAATATATATGTACAATTGTATATGTGTACAAGATTTATATGTGTATAATATATATGTACAAAATTTCAATTCTCTGTGTCCAATATTACAAGATTGAAATATGACTAGTGCGCCCCCTGGTGTATCGATTTCAACTACAGCCTTTTCAACTCTTGCCAAAACCAAATCATGCCTTCATGCCAACTTTCAGGTCAACCGGATTAAGTGTGTGGGCGCTATCGTTGAGGAATACACAAACACACACATACACTGACAGACACACAAAAAGACTTGAATCTGGAAATGTGTTAATTGTGTCAAGGGGGCTCAAAAGGAATATTTTTGTCTGAATCTCGAAAAAACTTTTTACTATTTTCGCAAGACTTTCCCTCGTGGTCGTATGGGACGGAAAAGTAATAAAAATCATAACATGGAAACACAAAAATGTAATTTGTTTTTTCGATTACCTATATCAATCATTCTTATGAAAGCGAAGACTACTTATCGTGATCGATTGACATTATAATTAAAGATGAAAAACGAATTTACGGCGTGATGTTTGTAACACCCGACGTTTCGGCGATGTTGAAACCGACGTTGTCTAAGGTAGACTGTCCTATACAACGGTAGTGCAACGGTAAATTCGTTTTTTATCTTATTTATAATATCAATCGTTCTCTTAATAAAATAAACTATTTAGTATTTATAGTATTCTCTAGTATTTTGTACTATTCTATAGTATTCATAGTATCCCGTGAAATTCAATGATATTTAAATATTCTATGAAAAATCGGGTGTTTTAATTTAGCAAAACGGGTAGTACGCGCACACTGCCAGAACATATTCATGAGGTCTTTAAGAGGCCGTGTACTAAATTGATGTGGGCCGTGATACCTCTATAATCAATGGTATAATATAACTATAGGTAGGTAGGATTTTCGGAGCCAAAGAGATACGTCCACCCTTTGGTAGCGCTCGGCGGGGACTAGCTGACTTGAGGCGTGAATCGTATCATAGGCGAGTATCATAACGCGAGAATTAGATTGTTTTAAAAGACTTTATTGCCAATTTTAATTAATGTTTTGCATTTTTTTTGAGGAAATGGATTGATATTGACTAAAGTTTATTTCTGTTGTTTTTATTTTATGAACGAGAGTTCTAAAAGGCCAAAATCAAAAGCATTTCTAAGCCCATTTTCTAAAAAATTTGACGAAGTTAAATATTTTTTTTATCAACAATTTTATATGAAAGTAGTAAAAAGTGATTCACTTATTTATAGAGGACTTTCACAACAATACATTGTAATTTTTTTATACCGTTTAGATGTCAAAACGGTTCGTAAATATGTTATATTCTAAACCTCTTACAGGAAAAAATCACAAACAGTCGCCGGTTTAAGGTCAATTAATCAAAATTCTATAATAATTTTCAAAAAACTAGCTCACTCATTGGACAAAAATATAAATGGTCTTTTATGTTGTGTAATAAAACTTATAGAAATACAGTATTTTAACCTTAAATTCACGTCTGCAAAATTACGAAAATTCACGAAATGCGCAAAATTTCGTGTACGGCCTCTTAATAAAGTGAATAATATATGAAATAACATCGAAATTCACAAGAAAGCTAAAACGTAAAAAGCAACAACTCACAATATGTGAAAATGTCGTCTGAGTTGTGGAAGTAATATTTAAGTATCGGTGGATTACTTGGCACCGAGCCACTACTTAGTATCAATCGCCATCTAGGCGTCGACTATAAAACGAAAACGGGTACTTAGGTATGACTTAAGTATCGGCTAGTACCTACTGAAATATTGACCAATACTCGACTATAAATACGGGACTATTAGAACTCTTAGAAATACTTAGAATTAGAGACGAACGGTATATCACTGCAAAATCGCCACTGAACGTGATCTTCATCTGGTAGTTAACGTTTTAATATTGCTTATATTGTATTTGATGACAGAGGCTATATATAAGTGCATTTTATTTTAACCGCATTCGGGTCTTAAAGATGTTTCCGGCAATATTTTACAGAGCATAACAATATATTTTAATAATAAAAAAGATACACAGCGTATTTCAAGTTTTTAATATCTATACAATAGAACTAAAGTGGGTAAAAATATGAAATAATTAAATGACACATGTAACCTTAATTGTACAATTGACACAAATAACTGATTGTTATAACGAAATAATTGCTTATAAATTGCGTTTTAATTGCTTTAAGAGAATATTGGTCGATCGTTATAATATTATCTAGCATCTCTTTGTGAATATTAGAGTAGTTAAGTGATTAAACAGTGTTTGTGGAAAAGTCTCGCATAGAACGTTAACCTCGAGAATCAACGCTGCATTTATTTTAAATTCTTCCTATACCCCAATGACGTAGAAATATGAGAGCAAAGGTAGATTTTGGATTTCTCGACATGGTAATATCGTCGATTTAGTTCCAGAAGTCGCTATGAGGAAATTTGGCCAAAGTCGAGGTTTTTACTAAATTTCTCCAGAACGCATTATCTCTGAATAACATTGCATTTTAAAACTGTTTGAAGCGTGTACTTGCCATAGTTTTGTTGGTACACTTGTCTTAGTACGGGCCTAGGCCTAGTTAGGCGGGGTTGATTTGTAGAAATACTCGGCTGCGGTGCTCTCTGTTTTGCTACTATTTACATGAAGCCTCTAGTGATATTGTATTAATGCACTGCAGTTAGTGAACGGTTTAGTGCAGCTTGGGCAGGCGCGGATCTAAAGAGGATTGAAAAAAAAAATTGTTGACAAAAAGCGGCCAAGATTCCTGAATGACGATTACCTACAGATTTTATCGTCTACCTAAACTGACGATTATACGTCTACACTGACGACTAAACGACTACACTGACACTTTTAAGTTTTAGAAGGGAAAAGAGAAATAATCCCAAATATATTCTACGAACCAAAATATATTCTAGATGTTCTAGATCTGGCCAACGAATTCATCTACCCTGACATACATCGCCTCATCCTTATCATGGCCTCCTTGCCCGTAAGTGTGGCGACTGCCGAAAGATGTTTCTTAACTCTGAGACGACTAAAAACCTGGCTACGATCCACGATGATAGAGAATAGGTTAACAGGGTTGGCACTCCTGCATATTCATTTTGATATTCCAGTAGACAAAGAGAAGATAATTGAAAGATTTGCAAAGAAAAAACACCGGAAACTGCAATTTGTAATTTAATCCTGTGTTATGCACTATTATGTATTATTTGTTCATTGTTCATTTAGAAGTAAAATAAAAACGTACGAGTTTATTCATTATTTCTTTTCCCTTTTTATAATACTTAGTTACTTAATTACCTATCTCTATTCAGCATATTGGATGCTCTAAACTCACACTATAATTTATTTTAACTATCTATAGACAGAAACCCACCCCCACTGTCTGCCCCCCCCCCCAAAAACAAGACGTAGATCCGCGCCTGAGCTTGGGCCATAAGATACACTGTGTTTTCGGGTCGTTCCAACTCACGATTCAACTCCTATTTAGTAGCCTCCTCGTGTGAAAGGCTATCCCGGGTAAGACTCTCGCGTCTCAGGCCTCACGGTTGGTGCATCGGTTTCCCCTGGGGGGATTGTCTCCCGGCGCTACTAGATGGTTTGCGCACCGTTCGGCGACGCCAATCGGTTGTGCACTCTGACTAATTGCTGGAGGAGTTTGGAGCCATGGAAATATACTGCTGGATGCAGCAGCAGGGATGGATGTTGACCTGTCGTCACCTACTCTTGAAACGACCAGTCGGTTACCTGATCCTGAGTTCAGAGCTGGGCAAAAGATGCCTTGGTCCACGATAGATTCCAACTGAACATACGTCAGGTAGAGGTGTGCGCGAGCGGCTTTGAACCCGCGATCAGTCGGGAGGTCGGAGGTATCCTCATGGTTATGTCCAGAAGGAGATATCCTTCCAAAACTGGTAGTCAGGGGCGAGGCTACAGCTGCGTCACCTTCCCGGTGCCTCGCCGAAAGGCGTTGGCCTCAGACTGGTATGTCTGCTTTGCTGGACGGTATGATTGTATTGTCCCCAAGTCAACGTTCACCTCACGGGAGACAGAACGATCATTATCGTTAACATTTCCTGGGGTTACAGTTTCGCCCGCTGTAGTCGACACCTCCAAGTGCAGATAAATTATTGTGCTTTTCTTTGGGAGCTAATGGGCCCATGATGAGGTGGCCACGATGACCCATGTGTTCAGGGTCGGTCACACTCACGGGTCAACACCCATCCGATGGCCTCCACGCATGGGGTGCGAGCCTGGGTAGGACACTGGGTCAACCAGTCTCCCCTGGGAATCAATCCTCTGGCGCTCCTGGACGGTCTGCGCACCGAGCAGCACGCGCAGGCGCGCACGCGCAATCGACTGTGCTCTCCGACTAACAATCGGGGGAGTCTAGGAACTGTATTGTTTCCTATAGAGCGGGGGTAGTTGTCTACCTTACGGCGACTGCTCTTGAAATGACCATTGGCCATCCGATCCCGGTTCAGAGTCGGGCAAAGGACGCCTTGGTCCGCGATAGATTCGGTGCACACCGTTTCACCGCTTCGTAAGGGAGAGGACCGCGCAAGCGACCTCGAACTCGGAACCAATCGAGAGACCGGAGAAATCTGGTCACAATTGGAAGTGAGGGCGCGAGTATCTCGATCCCGCCGGGTTTATTCCTGGCTCACTCGCGGTAAGGCGTTGGACTCTCACGGGTTGTGACGTAGCTGGACGTAGGATTGTACTGTCCAAAGTCTTCTACGTTCACTGCAGGGCGACAGAACGACTAATCGTTAAAACGTCCTGTGGTGACGGGCTCGCCCGTTGTAGTCGACACCGCAAGATGTGCTTTTCTTTAAATAAATAAATGAAAATTAATAAATAAATATCCCGATGAGGAAGTCAATGCTTAGTGGTGTGGTGTGGTGTTACTTTATAATATGTGAACTTGTGCAGTGCACCGGAGATAAATGTGAATGTGTGCATTGCCCGAGAAGACTGCACACTGCCACTGCACACGCCTCATTGCGTGTTCTTCCGATAACACGAACACGTATAATATTAATCTTTACCGCGGATATACGGAAGAGTTACCAGATGGTAAATGGCAAGCAGCTAACTTATACATATTCGATTATTAGGACTTCGAATTAAAAACTTCGTTTTTTTCGTGAAATTGAACAAATTAAAATATATATTTCATTCAAAGTATTTCCCATCGCTAGCTATGTATGATCTTCTCCCATCTTTCTGATAAGAGACAGATTCCCCGGCGAAAAAATGCTTCGTCCTTAGAATGCTTCACGACTCCAGCCATTTTTTGATATCCTCGAAAGACTGGAAGCGCTGCTCGGAAATGCCATGGATAGTGGTCGGATGGAACAAACAGTAGTCGGAACAAATAGTAGTTGGATGGCGTAAGACTTGGTGAGGTAGGACGTCCCAGCAAAGCGTTTCCAGGAAGTTATTGACTCGAAGTTTGGTCGAGCATTGTCATGCTGGACTTGACCTTGACATATGATAGATGACAACCTTCTGGTCTCACTAAATGGAAAGCGTTACCTTCGATCCTTGGATTTCTCTCTTCGGCGTTGCTGTTGAAGTCGATGAAAGTGATTGGCTGGGATAGGAGTGATATTTTTTACTGCTGGTGTCCTCGTAAAAGATATACTGTGAATAAAACCCATTATTTGGTGGAGAAAACTCTTTCTTCTTTGACGTTGAAAGAGCATTTCACAAGTCATGAAACGTCTTTCGACGTCTCATGCCTTCCTCGCGAGGGACCCAATGCCCTTCCATTTAAATAACTCCCATAGCCTTCATTTTTTTTGTAAACGATTGAGAGATGGACATTAAGTGCTTGACCTAACTTCCCCAGCGTCAGACTCTGATGCTCAAGGAGTATGGTCTTCAATTCGCTTCTTAAATTTTCCTCCTGGCCTGGGCGTTCATTGTTTTGCAAGTCTAAATCGCCACTTTTGAATACGCAAAACGAAGTCTCAACAATTCTATATATCGGAGTGAATTCCACGTAAGTCTCCAACAGCAAACGAGGAAATTCTACAGCAGTTTTCCCAGAAAGACGTAGCTTGCCGCAAATTACGTTTTGGCGGCTCAAATTTTGAAATTTTCGAAGCCCACGACATTTCCGTTTTTTACACGTCAAAGAAATAACACAGACTGAAAATTCAAGCCTGATGATTGGACTTTGACATGACGTAGTTTGCAAGTTGGTTAATGTCAACAAATACAACCTTATGAAATCGAAGTTTTCAATTCAAGGTCCCAATGGAAACTAGGATTCTGACCAAATAAATAGTTAGATCCTTGATATTTTGGAAAGTTTTTTGTGAGCCAACCCTTTTTTATTATAACCAGTGCCGGATTATCCAATGGGACAAGCAGGCACCGGCCCTACGTCTTTTAGGGGTCCCACGACAAGGGATCATTAACATATTTTTTTTTCTAATAGACAGGAAAAAAATAATGAATTGAAATTCTAAGGAAAAAATGCTTAATAAAGTTTTTGATCCGACTAATATCATAATTGGTATAAATTATCGACAGTTGGCCGCTGCCAGCCTGTGCGATCGTATTCGGTTTATATGTGCCTCTTTTCGTGTATTAAATCGTTATATTTTTCTCAATGCGGTTCAGTGATGTTGCAACCGCCGTTCCCCAGAGTAGACGGTCTACGCTGGACAACGGCGGTTTCAACATCGCCGAAATATCGGATGCTATAAATTTCACGCGCGATAGTCTCCGATTTCATGTTCAACTACTTGTTCTCCTCTATCGTATACTCTCCCAATCAACACCAGCCTATCTCCTCGACCTTTTCGAACCATTAAGTTTTCACGTTCTCATTCTTCGGTCAGCCTCTGACAATATACTGGAATTTCCTCGTCATAATACCTACGTATACTCTTACTTGTTCTGTGTCCATAGTGCAAGGCTCTGGAACGATCTCCCAGGAAATATACTGCCCGCGCCAATTTTTCGGTCCCTCGCCCACATGCTCATTTTATACGAATTGCATTTATGCACTCAAACCAAAAAGGGATATAAATCAATCCTTTAACGGATTTCTATCAATTTTTAATTTCAGTCCATTGGTGTTTAATAAATGCAATACGTGTGATCTGAGCATGTAAGCGAGGGACAAAACAAAACTCGCATTTACAATCATTCAAGCCACCTCAAAGAGTATTACTTTTCTAATAAGTGACTAGTTCTTCCCTTTATCTCTCCTTCCTCTCCCAATTTTCTTTCCTAGGGCATTCTTAGTTATAAATATAGTAGTTTGTATTTTACGCATAATAAATTATTTTTTAATAAACATTATTTCCACAACGTGCGCATGAGCTGTATGATTGCACCGAACTGTATGATTAGTTTGGTTGTAAGATTTTGCCATGTGGCGTTAAGCTCCCCTTTATGTATTTAATATCTAAGTGCAAATATATTCAATTCAATATGTTGTTATATAAAAACACAATCTAGCATGGAGATGGACTTCATTTTGGAGCTGTTGGAAATAGTTTTAGCCTGATGGTTCTCCTGATGGTATTCAGAAAGGATGATCAACACCACCCTATCTCCACGAGCTTTTCGAACCATCAAGTTCCCACGGCTTCGTGTATCGATCAATCGCTTAAAATTTACTCAAATTTCCTCGACATGACTTATTTCTACGCTTACTCTTTCTATGTCCATTGTGCAAGGTTCTGGAATGATCTATCAGCAAATATACGAAACTCGCCTTCTTTAGAATCACTCAAGACACCTCAAAAAGCATTGCTTTTCTAAGAGTAAACAATTGTTCCTTTTTCTTTCCCTCTTCCAATTGTTTTTCTTCGGGTATTCTTAGCCTTATATATAGTAGTTTGTATTTTACGCAGAATAATTAAATTCTTTAGTAACCTCTATTGCTAAAACGTGCGCATGTTTTACTGCACTGTATGGTGATTATTTTGCAACTACGTGCCATGTAGCAATAAGCTCGCATTTTCGTATTATTTTTGTTATTCCAAATATATTTCTTTAATTATTATTACTTTCGCCAAAAAAGTCAAAGCAGCAGTCCACCTCGCCAGAAGAACGGCTGCTTAACCTCAAGTTTGAATTTTTAGTTCCACATCGCGTAGCCCCTATTACAATTAAACCTCACTTAGACAGCGAGGTTTGTTCTGCAAATTACATAATTTCTGTAGTTTTAATTGCGACTCTATGTTAGCAGGTGCAACATGGACTGAATCGTTAGGATTCTCGATTCTCTACTCCTTCTAGTGGTCTTTAAGAAGAACATTGGCGACCGAAGAACATTGGCGACCGAAGAACATTGGCGACAATTGGTTTCCAGACTTTTTGGTCGACGACACAACGAATCTGTTCATAGGCCGCGACAGTCATACTTCTATCCCGAAATATTACAGTTAGGGACATGAAATTCGGTACACAGATGCCTCGATGGGCCGAAATCACATTTTGGTTGGAATATGTCATAGACAAGCTACACTAAAAATAATTTAAATTCCGCCATATATTTTAATGAAATATTAACGCCTCGGGCTGCGCAGTTCGTTTATCTGCTAAGAAACACCAGATGAAACGGGTTCGTCCGCTGACCGAGACAGGGCGCTCATCGATTTTATTTATGAAAGTAATATTCAGATAAAATCAGTCCATGGTTTCTTGCCGGAAAAGTCTTGGGGTGACACAACCTTTTTTTTCAATTAGAAATAATATCGATAAAATGCTCAGAAGTCCCCATTTTCCACAATTCATCCCCTCTTACTCAGTCGAAAGCCTTTGCGTAGTCTATGAAACATAGATACATGAAGCTGAACTTATTACACTCCTTTATGTTGGGTGTAAAAAGAACGGTGATGCGATTTTCTAGTGGAGACAAATTATAATATATAAATAAATCTATCCCATCATCGTCCCACTAAATAACACTAGAATATTAGAACTCTTAGAAATAGTTAGAACTAGAGGCGAACCGTATATCACTGCAAAATCGCAACTGAAGAGGATCCATATCAAATCTGATTATAAACGTTTTAATATTGCTTATATTGTATTTGATAGCAGATGCGATATCAGGTACATTTTATTATAGCGTCTTTTAAGTTCACCTCACGGGAGACAGAACGATCTAATATCGTTAAAATTTCTGAAGTGACGGGTTTGCCCGTTGTCGTTGACAGTTCTACTTGTCTCTACTTTCATCCCATGGCTGTAAGAACGATCATATATCGGTATAACAGCCTGGGGGGACGGGTTCGCCCGTTGTAGTTGACACATCCCCACTGCAAATCGTAGTACGTAGTACGTTTGGGAGCTAATGGGCCCTTGCTGAGTTGGCCACGAAGACCCATTCTGTTCAGGGTTGGTCACACTCACGGGTCAATACCCATCCGGCGACCTCCACGCATGAAGTGCGAGCGCCGGGTAGGACTCTGGACTTAGGGCTAGTTTCCCCTAGGATTCAACCTTCTGGGGCTTCTGGGCGGTCTGCGCACCGTGCGGCGTAAACCAATCGACTGTGCACTCTGACTAACAGTCGGGGGAGTCTGGAAGCAGTAGGTACTGTTTCCTATAGAGCGGGGGTGGTCGCGGACCTTACGGCGACTGATCTTGAAACGACCACCGGCTACCCGATCCTGGGTGAACAGCCGGGCAAAGGATGCCGTGGTCCGCGATAGATTCGGTATACACCGTTTCACCGCTTAGTAAGGGAGAGGACCGCGCAAACGACCTCGAACTCGTGACCAATCGAGAGACCGGAGTAATCTGGTCGCAATTGGAAGCAAGGGCGTGAGTGT
>OX155962.1:2067982-2127597 GCA_944548615.1 Micropterix aruncella
GCCTTGCGGCGAAGCACCGGGAAAGATTGCTAGCGGGCAGCCTCGCCCCCTGTCTACCAGTTTTGGAAGGATATCTACGTCTGGAATTAATCTTTAGGATACTTCCTGCCTTCTGACTGGTTACATGACCGAGATCGCTTGCGCGGTCCTCTACCTTAAGAAACGGCGATAAGGTGTCTACCAAATCTATCGCGGACTACCATGGCATCCTTTGCCCGGCCTATTCACCCGGGATCGGGTGGCCGATTTGTCGTTTTAAGAGCAGTTGCCATAAGGTTAACAACTACACCCGCTCTGTAGGAAACATAACGGTTTCCAGACTCCCCCGTCTGTTAGTCGAAATGCACAATCGATTGGCTGATGCCGCACGGTGCGCAAACCGACCAGGAGCGCCCGAGAGTTGACTCCTAAGGGAGTCTGACCCGCAGGCCAGCGTCCTACCCTAGCTCTCACCAACGTGGAGGCCGCCGGATATGTGTTTGACCGATCCTAATACAACTAGGTCTTAGTGGCCAAACTGCAACATAACCCATTAGCTCAAAACGTGTACTTGCACCCCAGACGCCACTGGAATGTATGTTATCTTTATAGTCTACCCCCCCCCCCCCCACAAATACCCCCATTCAACCCAAGTACTGTCTTTTTTATTTAAACCCATCTGGCAACCATGTCTCACAATGGAACAAAATCAGGAAAGGATAGCTACAACGAGCTCTCGAGCTAAGTGCAATTCTGACTCGGCGGACAGTGAAATTTTCCACTGGCCGAAATGGTAAAATCTCGTTTAAATTAACTTTTTATTTTATTTAATTTGGTAGCGGTTCACTTACGGGATAACGGTAAATTGCCGGTCATTTCGCGATCCGCGACCGATCGCGTCCCGGACTATCAACGTCCTCGACGACGCTCTTAATTGGAGATAACTGTTCTTCAGTGCAGTGGACACTGGGGTCAGTGAACCGCAGCCATCCCATGCATATTAACATGCATTGTCTTCCCCCGAAAATCCTCCTGCCGTTAATCTTTCCCTCAAGTTCATACTTTCAAATCCTAAAGGAATTTTAGGTAAATCATTTATATACTTTAAAGCATATTGTGCCGCAGACAATATCGCCATTCCACCAATGAACTTTATATAAAAGCTAAAGTCCTTGATTGTAGGCTTTTCTAAAAACTTTCCTCTTAGCTATGTTTGAGCAAAAATTCAAATTTCGGAATATTCAAAACCGAAGACCAGACAAGTTTTAGTAAATAATTTATTAATACCCAGGATCAGTGGCGTAACTAAGCCGGTGCAGTTTGGGGACCTAAAATGGAACTATAAACAATCGTCGTTCCATCCATCTCTGCTAGGAAGCTAAGGAATCCGAAAAAATGATGTTTCAATACTGATCGATGATTTTGCGGAGTGCAAATCAAGACGAAAACCATTCTAGAAAATTATTTGATCATATTTATTGTAATACCCTTCGAGTAGCAGTTTGGGGACCTAAAATGGAACTATAAACAATCGTCGTTCCATCCATCTCTGCTAGGAAGCTAAGGAATCCGAAAAAATGATGTTTAAAAACTGATCGATGATTTTGCGGAGTGCAAATCAAGACGAAAACCATTCTAGAATATTATTTGATCATATTTATTGTAATACCCTTCGAGTAGCAGTTTGGGGACCTAAAATGGAACTATAAACAATCGTCGTTCCATCCATCTCTGCTAGGAAGCTAAGGAATCCGAAAAAATGATGTTTCAAAACTGATCGATGATTTTGCGGAGTGCAAATCAAGACGAAAACCATTCTAGAATATTATTTGATCATATTTATTGTAATACCCTTCGAGTAGCAGTTTGGGGACCTAAAATGGAACTATAAACAATCGTCGTTCCATCCATCTCTGCTAGGAAGCTAAGGAATCCGAAAAAATTATGTTTCAAAACTGATCGATGATTTTGCGGAGTGCAAATCAAGACGAAAACCATTCTAGAATATTATTTGATCATATTTATTGTAATACCCTTCGAGTAGCAGTTTGGGGACCTAAAATGGAACTATAAACAATCGTCGTTCCATCCATCTCTGCTAGGAAGCTAAGGAATCCGAAAAAATGATGTTTCAAAACTGATCGATGATTTTGCGGAGTGCAAATCAAGACGAAAACCATTCTAGAATATTATTTGATCATATTTATTGTAATACCCTTCGAGTAGCAGTTTGGGGACCTAAAATGGAACTATAAACAATCGTCGTTCCATCCATCTCTGCTAGGAAGCTAAGGAATCCGAAAAAATGATGTTTCAAAACTGATCGATGATTTTGCGGAGTGCAAATCAAGACGAAAACCATTCTAGAATATTATTTGATCATATTTATTGTAATACCCTTCGAGTAGCAGTTTGGGGACCTAAAATGGAACTATAAACAATCGTCGTTCCATCCATCTCTGCTAGGAAGCTAAGGAATCCGAAAAAATTATGTTTCAAAACTGATCGATGATTTTGCGGAGTGCAAATCAAGACGGAAACCATTCTAGAATATTATTTGATCATATTTATTGTAATACCCTTCGAGTAGCAGTTTGGGGACCTAAAATGGAACTATAAACAATCGTCGTTCCATCCATCTCTGCTAGGAAGCTAAGGAATCCGAAAAAATTATGTTTCAAAACTGATCGATGATTTTGCGGAGTGCAAATCAAGACGGAAACCATTCTAGAATATTATTTGATCATATTTATTGTAATACCCTTCGAGTAGCAGTTTGGGGACCTAAAATGGAACTATAAACAATCGTCGTTCCATCCATCTCTGCTAGGAAGCTAAGGAATCCGAAAAAATTATGTTTCAAAACTGATCGATGATTTTGCGGAGTGCAAATCAAGACGGAAACCATTCTAGAATATTATTTGATCATATTTATTGTAATACCCTTCGAGTAGCAGTTTGGGGACCTAAAATGGAACTATAAACAATCGTCGTTCCATCCATCTCTGCTAGGAAGCTAAGGAATCCGAAAAAATTATGTTTCAAAACTGATCGATGATTTTGCGGAGTGCAAATCAAGACGGAAACCATTCTAGAATATTATTTGATCATATTTATTGTAATACCCTTCGAGTAGCAGTTTGGGGACCTAAAATGGAACTATAAACAATCGTCGTTCCATCCATCTCTGCTAGGAAGCTAAGGAATCCGAAAAAATTATGTTTCAAAACTGATCGATGATTTTGCGGAGTGCAAATCAAGACGGAAACCATTCTAGAATATTATTTGATCATATTTATTGTAATACCCTTCGAGTAGCGGCATAATTTCATGGCAGACGGTCGCAATTTATTGGAATTTCTTGCAATATCGCCGCGCTCAACAAAAAGTACTATAACTATGGAACTATTACAGCAATATTAAAAATATTAACCGCGCAATGATCGCATTGAAATTTCGTATATAGAATATTGAAATCTCATTTTGTAAAATAATTAGATAATTATGAATAAATATGAGAAAGTCGAGAAAGTGAAAAAAAAACTCGGCATTTCTAACTTGTACTTGTCCTACGTAAAAATACGAAATCCCATTTAGAAATTGTAAATACTATCGTGATCTTTATTAGATTCTCTATCAAAGGTAATATTTCGTTTTTCATATTTACATACAAAAATAATTAGATATTAGCTCATAAAAGCAATAAAAATTTTGAAAAAAAAAATATGATGTTTGACAATGGAGTTCTACCAGAAATATCCTCGAAATGACGCGCGAAATTATTCTAGCGGCCGTCTATGTATCTATGGTAATAATGAGATATTTGGTATGGATTTTAGGATGCGTTCGAATTAGAAAATAATATTACTGTGCGCTCCGGGAGCAAGCCGCCAATATTGGTCGTTACGTAATCAACGGTGTTTTGATGTACAACCAAATTTTGTCGTTACGTAGCCGAAAGGTTAGTAGTTAATTGAAATATGTAGATATGCAAAAGTGTTACATTTGTAATAATATTATGTGGGTATGTTTTCGTCTTGCTACTAAAAATAAGTCTTCCACACAAAATAAAGTAATAAAAACCGGTGTTATAATTTTTATTTCTCATCAATATTCACAGATGGAGAATTTTATGTAATTTTATGTAATAACAGTAAAGCGTCGTATCAATACGAGTATAGGAACAAACGTTTCAAATATTTTCCAGCAACAATGTTTTTTGTGATAGCTCGTGACGCCACGCTGAAGTTCACGGGAGCTTGTTTGGCAACATAATCGAGGCAATGCACTTAAATGAATACGAATATTTATTATATAGTCACAATATAAATATATTAATTAGGTACACAATAATTACATCGTATATCAGGTACACAGTAATTACATCGTATAAATAAAAATGAAATGTTGTTCGTTGGTAACCGCATATTAGGTAGAACGGCTAAACCAAATTGGCATTTTTTTTTTTGTAATAATCTAAATAAGGCACTAACGGAAAGGAAAATTGGAAATTCAGGAAAACTGAAAGTGCTTTTTTCTACTCATCATTCGTACGATGGATATCCGAAAATGTTTCTTGGGAGAGGGGGGGATGTAGTTAGAGGGGTTGGAGTTTGAAAGGCGGGGGGAGTTAGGGGAGGTGAGTGTGTGTGGGGGGGGTAGGTAATCTTTTTGCGGGGATGGGGTTGCCTGATTGCCGGGAAAGTCTTAAAGTGACGACCGATTTTACTTTACTGTTTTGTGTAAGGACAGTATTGTGGACGCACTTCTGTGTGTGTGTATTCTCTAACGATAGCGCCGAAACGCTTCATCCGATTGAGCTGAAATTTGGTATGCAGGCATCATTTGGTCATGACATGACCTGAAAAGATTGCGGTTGAAATTCGTCCACACTGGGTTGGCTCCCGACGAGGGAACTCCTCAACGGTCAACAGCAGAGACCAAAAATTTTGTATACGCATTCAATTATGATAGCTCCTTTCAAGTTTCACCATGGTATGGCTGATGTACCCTGGGTTGACTCCCGATGAGGGAACTTCCCAACGGTCAGCAGCAGAGAGACCCAAAATTTTGTATACGAGTTTCGATTTCGTTTTCGTTTTCGGTTTCGGTTTTGGTGTCGGTTTCGGTTTCGGTTTAGATTTCGATTTTTATTTCGATTTCAATTTTGTTTTCGATTTCGATTTTGATTTCGAATTCATCATCATCATCATCATCATTATCATCATCGGGGGGGGGGGGGGTTCAAAGTATGGCGATAGGTTGGGGAGGGGGGGAGTGGAGGTGGTAGGATTTATGAAATTAATATTCAGATAAATTAAGTTTCTGGCTACTTGACAGGAAAGTCTTTCGGTGACACAACCGATTTTTTTACTTTGTTTACATACGTACGTATGCCGATAGGTTTTCACAAATTCACAAAACGGTCACAAACAAATTTATTGAAATTTGGACAGGACAACGTCTGTCGGGTCGGCTAGTGCCATAATAAATGTAAGTAAGTACCCCGAAGCGGCCTTTTGTTCAATTTTGCACAGAGGCCATTTTTCTAGTTACGCCGCTGCCCAGGATAAAAACGTCATTTAGACAAAGACGTTTAGACGAAGTCATTTAGAAAAAGCTCATTCATTACGCCGAGTTTTTATAACCTGATCAATATGTGAATATAAGTGAATTTGACTTGTTAAATATTTATTATATTATACTTATAATGAATTTAATATATTAAATATTATAGACTTTTTCTTTCTTTTCTTTCTTATAATTTTATTTTATATTTTGTTTTGTTTTAGGTCTATTCAATTTGTCACACTCTATTTAACGAAATGATATTATGTTCTATTTAATACCGATTTTATAATGGAATTGCAATTTGTTTCTTATTTTTTTTGAGGAACAAATATTCAAAGAATTTAGTTTTATGACCATTTTATAAAACTTTGACATAATTTATTGTTATAATAGAGCGCTGTCCACCTTAGAACGGGCTAGTCCGAGTTGGGTGACAGAATCAAATAAGCATAAGGTTTTGCGATGCGGTTCTGTTATTTTTGTTTTATATATATATATATATATATATATATATATATATATATATATATATATATATATATATATATATATATATATATATATATATATATATATATATATATATATATAGGTATATATATATATATATATATATATATATATATATATATATATATATATATATATATATATATATATATATATATATATATATATATATATATATATATAATTATATATATATATATATATATATATATATATATATATATATATATATATATATATATATATATATATATATATATATATATATATATATATATTGAAATATTTGATAGTTTTGTGTATATATTCTTTTTAGAATTGATCAATAAGATGATTATAAAGTAAATAATTATAAAAGCCACTTACATCGTGACGAAGGATTCCCTTGATCGGATTCGGGAATGCTTTAGGTGTTAACGAGAATGATGAATGCCTCTCACTTGCGGAAAGAGGAGTAGGTTTAAGTTGGGCCCATTTTTCAACTAGTAAACGCTCACCCTTCATCCAATTATCTCAAAAATTAATTTTTGAGATAATTGGATGAAGGGTGAGCGTTTACTAGTTGAAAAATGGGCCCAACTTAAACCTACTCCTCTTTCCGCAAGTGAGAGGCATTCATCATTCTCGTTAACACCTAAAGCATTCCCGAATCCGATCAAGGGAATCCTTCATCACGATGTAAGTGGCTTTTATAATTATTTACTTTATAATCATCTTATTGATCAATTCTAAAAAGTATATATATATATATATATATATATATATATATATATATATATATATATATATATATATATAATATATATATATATATATATATATATATATATATATATATATATATATATATATATATATATATATATATATATATATATATATATATATATATATATATATATATAAATGAAAATATGTTATGAAATATTTTTTTATTATTATTTATACCTTTCATTTTACCATCATAGTCTTCTTTTTCTTCTTCCTCAGCCTGGTTTGGTCAACTCCTGGGCGTAGGCCTCTTCCTTCTTCTTCTTCCATGTCTCAATGTCAGCTGCTGCCCTCAACCAGTTGGTCCCTGCTGCTTTTCTGATGTCGTCCAGCCATCGTAGTTGTGGTCTCCCTGCGCCTCGCTTTGTGGTTCTTGGTCGCCACTGGACAAGTCTCTTCGGTCACCTCGCGTCATCCTGCCTTGCGACGTGACCTGGCCAGCCCCACTTCAGGCTGGCGGTGGGTTTCATGACGTCTGTCACCCACGTGCGCCTTCGTTCTCTATTTTGTTCTCGAATCTTGCCAAAGAGCGTAATTTTTATTTTTATTTTTATCGACGACGGCTATATTGCTAGATTTGACAATTAACTTAAATTTAGATATTTTTAATATACCCTTATCTATTTTCATGACCATCATGTTATTGCCTTGATAAGTATGACTACAGACATTGAGCTCTTTTTTTGATCAGCAATTTTGATTATTAGATTATTTTCTATTTATCAATGGTTTTCAAACCAATTATAATTTACTAAAATTAATTTATATTGCCATAACTATATCATGATAGTTAATATTCTTTAATTAATTACATTATTTAAAATTTTAGAGGCAAAGACGCATCCAAGTGTAGGAAAGCCTACCTACTGGAGCAGAAATTGAAATTGAAATTGAAATCGGCCTAACTCACGATCTAGCTCCTATTCAGAAACCTCATCGTGCGGAAGGCTACCCCAGGTAAGACTTTCGCGTCTCAGGCCTTACAGCTGGTGGACCGGTCTCTCCTGGCGGGATTGCATCACGGCGCTACTGGACGGTTTCCGCACCGATCGGCGACGCCAATCGGTTGTGCATTCGAATTTGACTTTGAACTCTGACTAATCGCTGAAGTATTAATCGCAATATGATAAATGTTATGTGGCCAAATAAATTTCTACTAGTTTCGCCGGACAATGCTATCTGCGTTACCCACATGTCGCCGGCGCAGAAGGGATGTTAAAACATACTACGGCATTTAGCAATCTAATACTTTATGTAATCAACGTTTCAATTAACTTATTACATTACATTTTCATAGCGTCCAATTGACGGTTAAAATCCAATGGACATGTCAAAATATTTGTGCTCCAGAGACTCCATTCAACAAGTCCGAAGACCTGGATCAGCGGAAGTCAGTTGATATGGCAAATTCGTAACTTGTTAAAGGGCCGACGGTGTAAATACCTGGTTTCATTCTCCCGAGGATGAGGACGGCATATTCAATGGGGTATTTAGGGCATTTCTTCACCACTGACATGAGACATGACAGAACAGCAAACCAAGAACCGTGGAAATCTGTCCAATTACAAATTTTAATGGAGAATTACAGGGACTTAATGATGTCATCCCATTTAACCCCCCCCCCCCTCCCAGGTGCAGTCCAACATGCAGAATTTAAATATTAAAATAAAATAGGCAGTTTCATCTCATATTGATTGTAGAAAATAAAATATCAATGACTATTTATATTATTATTGTAAAATTTGATGTAATATCCGACAATATTTTGTAATATAAATGAATTATCCGATAATTTTACGTGCACGCATCCATACAATACCTATACATCTCATAAATGTTAACAGCAGTGAAAGGGAAATTCTGTACGGCATACCTACTAAAGTTTTTGGATATTATAAAAATTATAAATATAAAGATTATTCTACACGAAAATCTGAGTTGAAAGTCATCAATGAGTTCTTTTTCGAATTAAGCCTTGGGAATCGAGAAGTAATAATCAATTCAGGTTATATTCAACTTACTATTTGTTTAGTACCTATGCAGTACAAAATCACCCCATTCACTGCCGATAACATTTATAAGCATATCGGCATATCGATTTCGAAAAACTTTCAGTAATACTTTAGTTTCTATACGAAATAGTCAGATTGTAAAAGAAATATTTATTATCTACAACTTAAATTAATGCATATATATATATATATATATATATATATATATATATATATATATATATATATATATATATATATATATATATATATATATATATATATATATATATATATATATATATATATATATATATATATATATATATATATATATATATATATATATATATATATATATATATATATATATATATATATATATATATATATATATATATTTGATAAGGTTTGTAAAGAAATCCGTTTATAGGATGATGTTTTTATTTAAAATAAAATTAGTAAAAGCTACTTAAAAAGTAGCGAAGGAAATCCCAGCTTGTATTGGGAAATGCTTATGTTTGAATGAGATATACTTACGGATGTGCACGACTTTCGACGGTGCAATGTAAGTTTAAAGGTCCTTTTGCAGTCGACTAACGATCTGCAAAAGGACCTTTAAACTTACATTGCACCGTCGAAAGTCGTGCACATCCGTAAGTATATCTCATTCAAACATAAGCATTTCCCAATACAAGCTGGGATTTCCTTCGCTACTTTTTAAGTAGCTTTTACTAATTATATATATATATATATATATATATATATATATATATATATATATATATATATATATATATATATATATATATATATATATATATATATATATATATATATATATATATATATATATATATATATATATATATATATATATATATATATATATATATATATATATATATATATATATATATATATATATATATATATATATATATATTGATTATATTTATACGTATATGTAGAGATGAGAACAAAAAAAATCAATGTTAAAAGGTGCCATGATAATTTCATACAGTTGATTTTCTTTGTTTTAATTTTTATCAAGATCACTTATGTTTTGCAGTTTCAAGCAATCAGTCAAATTATTAGTGACGTCTTCCAGTTACATCATGGACGATTCGAAGCAGCATTTTTCCTCGAATATGCACCTAAAAATATAATAATAATAAGTATAAGTACGTAATGTATTTAATAAAATGAATTTTAGCTTAAGTAGTTGATTTCTTTGTTTTGATAGCTCAGTTGATCAGATGGACGTATCAGAATTCGATTTTTGCATTACCTTTTCAGTACCAGAATTTCATCAAAATAGTATCAATCGCAAAACCAGTAACGTCGCAAGACTTTTGGAAAATGAAGGGTATGTAATGATATGAAAAATGAATGAAGGAGCTGTTCTTGATGATCGTCTATCTAAATTATTACCATATCAACACAGCTTTATTAAAGTTGTATATATTTGGACCACAAGTCTTTATCATATATTGATTCCATTGCATTGACTTAGAAATTAAATTGGTAGCTATCTACAAATTTTATAACAATTTAAAATTATTCTAAATTCATATCACTTAAGTAGGTACCTACATGCAGTTTATAACGTAATGTAGACAATAAATCAAATATAGATAAAATGTAAACCTAGCCATTAATCATAGAATAGACGAAATATAAAACTAACAACTGTAGGCTAAACAAAAAGACTGAAGTAAAAACTATAAAACGTATAAGAAGCAGATAGGAGCTCATGTTGCAGTCCGCATTAAAAGTATAAGTGAAGCAGCAGTAAGTGAGAAGACCATCTTGATTCATTCCTGTGACCTCGCTTTTTTTTTTATTTCTACCTAAAGGTCAATCATATTCGAATACCAGAATGTACCATATTCGTGTACCAGAATGTACCAAATTGGTATGGTGGGCAGTATGTCCAGGGATAGTATTAGCAACACATTTATACACAGATAAGTTACATACCCTCACATCTGACAATATAAGTTAGGGGCCATCCACATATTACGTAATCACGTTTTTGGGATTTTTGACCCTCAACCGAGTTTGCGGAAAATGTGAATAATCGTGAACTCAGCGTTTGTAAAGTGTTTGAAGACGGTAAGTGGAAAAATCCATTTTAGAATGCTTTTAAAAATGTATTTTATTCATTAAAATCTTTGGTTTAATTTACACATCCCAATTTTTAGACCACAGTGGCTGTAAATACGGTATTAAAGAGATAAAAATATTTAGGAATGCATTTGAAAATGCACATTTAATGTACACTTTAAATCTAAAACAACTAGAGGAGTGAAAACGCTTTGGCGTGCGTACTGAGAAACTCCATGTTTAAATCCGCCTTTCCGTGATGGAGTTGCAGCGTACACCGGCGCACTAGTCTAGAGTTGCACCGTACCGCCGCGACGCAGAGCGACCACCGGCTTGCCAGCGCGCGCAGTAACAGGCCCGGGCCACTCAATCACAGACGAGCGCGTGGACTATTTACACACATCACGCATGCGGGGTATCTTCGACGCGGCACTGCGCTATTTCCGTGCAGGTTTAGACAAAAAAAAAACCTCATGCGGTGACCAAAGTTGATTACATAATCAGGACGGGCACCCCCTCCCCCCTCCCACGTAATCAAGCGTAAGCCTCGGCTATAGCCCCCCCCCCTCTCTTCCCCACGGTGTAGACGTAATATGTGGATGGCCCCTTACCAACATATATGTATGCAAGAGTAAATTCAGATTTTTATTTCTATTACCTAATATCTTGCCTTTGGATTTATTTTAAAATTATTTGCTACTTACTTTTGATATTTAATGATTTTTTTGATTTTTTTGATGCTACTTACTTTGGATTTTTAATGGTTGTTTTGCCTATTTTTTTTATTTTGCCTTAACACTTCTATTACATAATACACTACTTCGTAACTATTTCCACGACTGCCCCACAAAAAAGGAGTGTAATATGTTCAGGGTTCATATATGTATGTTTTCTGGTTCTTTATTTCACTATATTTTCCAAACGCTCGTACGGTTTTAGAAGTATATGGTATTGTTAGAACTGCTATGGCATCCCGAGTGACATAAAGTACCTTAACTGTCAAAATATCAACTAAAAAGTTGTCTAAATGTCAAAATGTCCATTAATTAACATAAATATATTGTGTTTAGTGTCAAATGTAAGGTCTGATAGATTATATTCCGAAAATATATATGTATCTATGCGGATAATTACATAAACCACAATTCAGTCATAAAAAAACCGTAAAAAAAATAATTATAATAAATACAGTATTTCAGTTTTAGTAAAGGCAGTCGTGTTTTTTATTTCTTTTGATATATTTACTTGTTTGAACCTATGAAACCAATAGATTAAAAAACATTTAATATTGCTATTATATACAAATTGGTGACACAGAATTATTGGTGTCATTTCTTGAATAAATGTATTTTCTTGAATAAATGAAATGATTAAATGAAATGAAATGAAAAGTAAGTGAATCTCTGATCAACTAATCTCTCAACGAATTACTTGTAATAATAATAATGAAGTTCTATTTAATCTACACGATTAGTTTTTAGTTATTGGCATCCTTGAAGGGGGTGAATCAGTACGAGCAGATGAGCAACTTTTGATTAAAAAAATAAGAAAAACAAAAAAAAACATTATAAATAGGATAGAAAACGAATTTAACGCGTGAAATTTGTAGCACCCGGCGTTTCGGTGACGTTGCAGCCGCCGTTGTCCAGGGTAGACAGTCTACCCTGGACAACGGCGGCTGCAACGTCACCGAAACGTCGGGTGCTACAAATTTCACGCGGTAAATTCGTTTTCTATCCTATTTATAATGTCAAACAACCGCGATAGTCTTCGATTTTATATAAAAAAAACATTTCTCTTTTTTGACAAAGTTTTAAATCCAATCTAATGGAAAAAGTTTGAGAAGCTTTAAGCGCACTGCGCCATCTAGCAGTAGGTAAAATATCGTTAATAAACAATACGAGCGATATTTTACCTATCGCTAGATGGTTCATCGATCTCAACGATTTTTATACTATTTTTCAAAAAATAACATTTCAGATTTTTTTTTGTTTTTTCCACAAGATTTTATCAAAGTTGCTTATTTGCTCGTACTCATTTACCAACTTCAAGGTTGCCGGTAACCAAAAACTCATCCTGTATATACGGAATTCGTAACCATCACCTATTCATAAAAAATATATTAAGTTGGACTTGCCCTTATTTCGCAGAAAAGTACTCCAACACCGATTTTTAAAATGAACTGCACGACATAGCAAAAAAACAAGTATTTCCAGTGGGAACCAATAAAAGAAAATAATAATAAAAGAAATAAATGACGTACTTATTTTATTAATATTCGTCAATAAAATTACAATAATAGCTATGTGTAGAAATTAATGAAGATCACAGGTATGCGTCAATTAAACGTATTTTACAAAATATTTTAAACTTAAAAATAAAGTATTGTTATAAGCGTAATAAAATTACAAATACTAGAGATACTACGAAACTAAACTATTTACATGAAATGAGTTCGATTTTGAGATTGAGTTGGTGGTGGAGTGATTTGAAGAAGAAGACTATTGTAATACTGTATGAAAATTTCAACTTTTTTTAAATTGTAAGCAATTTAAAAAATTTGGTCGAAAAAAATATAAAACCCCAGCACCAACTCAAAGATCCTAATAGGCATGTAAACTCGCTTTAGGCCGACCAGGCCGGCCAGACAATGTGATAAAGACAAAACATTTATCGCTACGTTTCTGGGAACTATCGCTGGCTTGCGGTGACGATGTAGCGACGTTGGTGATTTTACATGTAGGACAATACAATAAGGACAGAGGTGACAAAAAACAGCAAAAGCACGACAAACCCTTTAAGAACTCTGAACGTAAAACCATAGATATATGGTATTGGATTGCTCAACTCCGTAGTACATTTTGGCAACCCTTCTGTGTCGGCGAAATGCATTGCCGGCAAAACTAATAGCAATTTATTTAGCCATCTATCATAAAATTGATAATGAATGGTCTTTTATATAGGACTGATTGATAATAAAAACCCAATACTTTAACCAATGATAACAATAATAACATTCAATTATTAGTGCCATCTATTCCATTTTCTATACCTATAGGCTGAACTAAAATATAAACATAGTACAACCGAACGAGACAGAGCAATACGTTAGAACGGAATATGAAATTAACTATCGCCGATTTTCCCGCACCAAAACTACCTGTCGTATGTATATAACACATTTCGTGCGGATTTCGATTTAGCTGCTTTATCTTCAGTGGGTAGTTTTAATGCGAAAAAGTGACAACGGTTCATTTCACATTCCGCTCTGACATACTGCTATGCCTCGTTCACATAAACTAATTTCTGATTTTAGTTTAAGAGAAACGCAATCGAACCCACTATCTCTCTTACATCACCGAAATAATACGGAGAGATATGATGCCATTTATTACTCTATCTAAAGTTTAAAGTGCGCAATTATTACGTATTGAAATCTGTACACCAAATTAAAAATTGATATATTTATGTCAATAATGGTAAAGTTATAAAAGCTATGATTTCAAAACTCGTTTGTTATTATTTTAATTCGAGATAGAGTGGATAGGCATGTTTAGAGCGCCATCTATAGTGCGCCGTTATACTGTTATACCACGAATGCCACCATACTGAATATAAGAGAATAATATATATTTTTTGGAACTATGACTGCCATCTATATGTTGCGTCTCATAGTAAAATCCTAGCTGCCAAATCGTAGTACTGCATAGAGCAATCTTATACGCTATATAATCAATGGGGAAACTAAACAATCAAATCGATTTTTTATTATTCATTTTGACTTATATCTAAAAAAAACATGTGTTCAGATATTAGGAGATTTTTTACAGTAGATTATTCTATATAAAAAACTGACCTAAAGTTATCTATACCTTAATTTGAGTAAAGCCTTGCTTACCGAGAAAAGCGTTTTTTTTTTTGGATATCAAGAAACTTTTTTCTTAGTAAGACAGGCCTAAATAAAAAAATAATTTAATAATGATTTTCAACTCAGCTTTTAATGTAGAATAATTCTAGGCATTTTAATTTTAATTTTCGGATATTCAGAAGTTTATTTCTCGGTAAGAAAAGTATAAATCAAAAAAAGCTATTTATGGTTTTCAAGTCAGCTTTTAATTTAGAATAATTTTAGGTTTAATTTTAATTTTTGGATATTCAGAAGCTTTTTTCTCATTAAGAAAGGCCTAGGTATATCAAAAAAGCTGTTTATAATTTTCTGCTTTCAATGTAGAATCATTTTAGGCATTTTAATTTTAATTTTGGGATATTCAGAAATATTTTTTTTAGTAAGAAGATCTTAATCAAAAAAAAATATTAAGGATTTTTCAACTCAGCTTTTCATGTAGAATAAATCTTTTTGAAAAATCTGCTAATATTAGCATATAAAGTGTTTTTTCTTAAAAAAAGTAAAAAAAAACAATATCTTCTTGTTTAGTATCACGCACAGAGGTAGTTCTTAAAGGGATTATCATGCTGGTTTTTGTATTGTCTTAGTCATGAAACGTTTGCTTGTTTGTTTCATGTTGCTACGATAAGTTTGTTTCTAATATTTATTGTGAAATTTCACAATGGGCGGGTTTATTATCATACGATAATCTCTTATAACCAACCCTACTATTAAGTGTTTATATGTATGTGACATGTATATAAGTGTGTCTTGTTATTGCATTCGATCGACCGAACTGAAATGCAATTCTGTTAATTTTAACCCAACGGAAAATGGTAACCCAGCCGGGAATCCAACCCTGGACCTTACAATGTAAAATCAGGCGACTTAACCACTATGCCACCGGGCCGTGTAAAGGTGCAAGAAGCGAAGCGATAATGTTTTGTCTTTATCAGTACCGAGCCGGATTGATCGACCGATAATATAAATAAACTCGATTTAAATAATTTAATATGTTAGCGTCTAAGAGTTTCACTGTTTTTTAAAACGAATTCCGTCTTTGTCCTTAGGTATTGGTTGTTGGTACATGCTATCGATCGCAGCTTGAGATTGCAAATAGTTATAGATATCGCTGTTATATACGCCGTTTGTGGTCTGCAAAGCATCATTATCGTTATCGTCAGCGCTCAGATAGTTGCTTTGAAGATAAGTGTATTGGTAGATCGGATGCGGGTAGAAAGAGTAAGCGGGTGATAGTGCATGATGGTGGTTAATGTAGGAGCCTTGGTATGAGAGCGGTTCGTAGCTCGACACCGGTATTAGTTGCATTTGCTGGACGTAAGGGTATGAGATGGCGTGCGGTTTGTTGGCGGCGACGACATGCGGTGCGGTGGGTTTAGTGATTATGCGTTTTGGGTTAAGATGATTCAATTTCTTGGGTCTTACTTGCGAGTCGTCTGCGTCGAGGGCAAACCGATCGGCGGTGCCCGAAGCCTGCTGATCTTGGATGACCGCGTTGTTCTGGTAAGGCTTCGCATTGGAAGGCCCGCTCGTTTGGTATTGCGTATTCTGGGGCTGCGGTATTTGATTCGTATTCTGATTCTGGTTCGTATTCTGATATTGATTCGTATTCTGATTTTGGTACTGATTCGTATTCTGATACTGATTCGTATTCTGATTTTGATACTGGTTCGTGTTCTGATTCATATTTTGATTCGTATTCTGATTCGTGCTCTGATACTGATTCGTATTCGGATTCTGATACTGGTTCGTATTCTGATTCGTACTCTGATACTGATTCGTATTCGGATTCTGATACACATTTTGATTCGTATTCTGATTTTGGTTTGTGTTCTTATTCACGTTTTGATGCTGGTTCGTGTTGGGTGAAGCTGCTTGATTCAGCGGTCGGCTCTGCACTGGTTTACGAGGCCGTGAAGCCGAATGCTGCTTATTATACTGCTCTTGAAGAGCATCATAATCGATCTCAGACGTCGTCGGCTTATGCGTACCTGATGGTTTGGAGTGGGAAACGGCTGCTTGCGTGGGCTTCGACGCCAAATCCGGCTGATCGACTCGTCCCTCGAATAATACCGATCCAGTCTTGGTATCCCTAATGAAAAACAGGAACGGATGATCGATCAGGACTCTGGCAGTCGACGATCCCATCAGTGGTATCACCATAGCACCGCTTCCTGCTGCTGCCACCGAGCCGATCTCGTTAACCTCGATCCTTGTCTTGTGGAAGATGTTGTTCACCATCGGACTTATGTCTCCTTTAACCATTCCGGTTAAATTTGCATTCGGTGTAAACACAAGATTAATACCAACCTGAAAAACAAAAAGAAAACACATTAAGAAACAATCTTTATTATATAATATGATATAAAGAGCCCTAATTTGTATCAAAACATTACTCCGGACAGAAAAATGTGCAGGTTCAGCCAAGAGGCAGAGGAAACTCCCCTGGACCTCATGTGCGAGTGTGGCCCACTGATACATAAAAGATACACCCATGGGTGGTCATAACCTCCAACCTGAGGAGTTAAAACAATCTGGCGCCAAAAGCCTGTTGCGGTTCTTAAATGACACGAGGCTTAGCTTATTAATTTCTCCCACCACCGTTATAACCTACGCAGTGGAGGCAGCGGTTTGCGGCCTACCCGCAAAACAACGGACTGACAGCTCTTCAGTCTACCCTAGACAACGGCGGCTGCAACGTCACCGAAACGTCGGGTCCTACAAATTTCAAGCGGTAAATTCGTTTTCTATCCTATTTATAATGTCAAACAACCGCGATAGTCTTCGACGTAATATACAAGTTTCAATACGTAATAATTATGCGCCTAAAAGTTTAAATAGACTAATAGATGGTATTCTAATCTCTGTTTTATTTCTGTTATGTAATCATCCTATATAAATGTAATAGATGGCACTAAAAATTGAATGTTATTATTGTTATCATTGGTTTAATTTTAAGGTTTGTATAATCAGTCATTAATAAAAACCATTCATTATCAATGTAATTATTAGTTGTAAGGTATTGCTTAATATATTAGCTGTAAAATATTGCTTAAGGTTAGCTGTAAGATATTGTTTTTAGGCAATTAACTCCAAATAAATTGCTAATAGTTTCGCGGGATAATGCAACCAATGCCACCTGCATCTCGACGGCGCAGAAGGGTTACGAAAATGTCATTTAGCAATTAGTTCCCTATATAATCAATGATATTACGCAGAATTTGGTTGACTATCAATATCAAGTGTTGCTAAAATGTTTAAAAACTCACATTTTTCAGGATTGCTACTAGATCTTCGCTGAAATCAATTGTAAATCTTGGCATAGACACTTGAACGTCCGTCATTTCCATCTGATGGAGTATCGTCGGCAGGGAAACGAACGGAAGATCCTTGATCAACGACGATGCACCTTCTTGCTCGTTTGGCAGGAGAATTAGCATTGTATACCTGCCACCCTGGAAATATACAAAAATATAAGTTATGCCTTTTTTATCTAATGTTAATCAGCGGTTTCAAAGGTTTTTTTAAAAATTAAACTCGAGAACTACTAAACGAAACTTTAAAATTTACAGCAATCAATTCCCCTATGTCGATTTCCAAATATAAATTGAAATTGTAGACGTTGCTATATTTTTAACACGCTTTTATTAGGTCGACCTGTATGTAACTAACTATGTAATGGAATCTAAGGTAACTAATTTAACCATCTTCCAAGGATCGTAGCGTCATGAAAATTGGCAGCTGTATGTAGTTCTGATGACAATACAATAATATAGTACTGTCGAACTGATCTGATGATGGAATAGGAAGATATGAACTGGAACTTCATGATGGAACATCGTATCATAGCTGTGTTTGGACTTGTTAGAAAAGTCTTGGAATGAACTTTGACCACGATTAGGTTTCAAGGTCTGATGATGAAGCCAGAAGATAGGCACTGGCAT
The DNA here is from genome assembly GCA_944548615.1 of Micropterix aruncella. Lineage (NCBI taxonomy): Eukaryota > Metazoa > Arthropoda > Insecta > Lepidoptera > Micropterigidae > Micropterix > Micropterix aruncella. Next base: position 2,086,765 of record OX155962.1, read on the forward strand.
TCCACGATGGAATGCCACTACCTATCTTCCGGCTGGCATTCCATGATCCATAAAAGCGTGTTTTTAGTGTTTTTTTTTAAAGTATTAATTTATTGTCATATTTGGTTTGGCCAAAATTTTATTCGGCATGTCAGAAATTTTATTGGTTATCTCGAAAAGTTCATAGCCGATTTTAAACGTAGGGATAGTCTATTATATGCCGCTATGTCTAGCGTTTGTGGCCTACGAGATTACCTTTGATTCATTCGAGTCCTGGGCAGTGCTACGATCATTACAGCGTTGCCAAATAGACTACAGGTACTTTGAAGTGTTGAAAAGTTTGTATAGCAAGGATATAGCATGTCTATCCGACTCTAGGATCAAAGCACAAATCCATTCCAATTTCTAAAGGGGTGAGCATGATGGGAGACGTTATTTCTCGGAAACTGTTCACCTCTGCATTGAAGGATGTTTTCAAGCTTTTAAACTGGGATGGATGTAGTAGTAGTAGATGGAGTGGGGGGCTTGTTTCCAGCCCTTGATGTCACCTAGATCTGTAAGGTCTTTTGTAACTACCCACTGTGTGGTTAGGTCAATGGTCAGCTAGTAGCCCGGTACTTCTTACCAGTCCAAGTAGGTCACTGACCTTCAAGTTGGGCAGATCGCTGGGTTCGAGAAAGGCTCGTCCCAGTAAACTGTGTCTTTTGGCGGCGAGCCCTGGACAGCGGCCAACAATGTGTATACTGTCTTCAGGTTCCTCGCCACATATTCGGCAATCCTTGCTCTCAGTCAAGCCAAGGTTGAATAGATGAGCTCTAAGGGTCGTGTGTCCGGTGAGGAGACCGATAGTGGTTCTAAGGTTCTTCTTGCTCATGTCAAGTAGGGCCTTGGTTTTCTTCTGTAGTGGTTGCTCCATCATGGCTTTTGCCTGGCGACATTTTTTATTTTATTTTATTTTATTTTATTTTATTTTGGAACCAAACAGAACTACATACAATGCAATAAAAACCTATTTAAAAGTGACAAAAATCCATTAATGTGATTCCGAATATAAAGTATACAAAATGAACGCAATATAATTTTATATTGTTTCCGCTTGAGAATGGGGGGAATCAGGATGGGAAGTGAGGTGAAAGGGAGAGACAAAATAGATAAAAACATATTATGTATGTATATAAATATATTTATATTTAATTTTAGGTATGATATATAGTTATTATAAAGAATATACTTGAGATAAAATTATGTCCTTGAACTAAATTAAATGAAATATAATATGTATAAATGTTATGTGATCATCTAGATAGACTGTAGAATTTTTTTTATTGAGTTCTTATAAGAGGTTTTTGATGAGTGTAATATGTCCACACTTAAAAAGTCTGTATTATATCTATGACACGCTCTGTATAGAAATGCATTTTGAGATGCGTTGGTTTTCACCACAGGGAGATGAAATAGTCGATGCGATCGAACAGGGCGGGGAGGAATATAAAATTCAATGCGCTCCAAAATCGCGTTCGCATCGATGGAATTATTTACCAACCCATGCAAGAATACGGCATCGATCAAGACTCTACGGCTCTCCAATGACATTAAATTGTGGGCTTTTAAGGATTCCTCATAGGAGCTGGGCTTAGTGAAAGAAGTGAAATTTAATCGCTTCATAAATCTTTTTTGTATCGATTCGATCCGCGATATGTAAGTCAAATATTGGGGATTCCAGACCACTGATGCAAATTCCAACTGACTTCTTACATAGGAATTATAGAGGGTTTTAAGCGTGTCAGTGGATTTGAATACCGATGATACCCTTAGAATAAAACCTAGTAATTTATATGCTTTTCTAATAATATTATCGATGTGTTCAGCGAATAGCATTTTCGTGTCAAGTGTAATCCCAAGATCTCCCTGACTCTGTTTCCAGGAAGCCCGATGTTCCTGCTCCAAGCAGTCCCTGATGATTTTCTTACCTGTAGCGAAGGGGACCCCTACAGCTGGCTCCACTGGGCAATCCAGTGTGCCCAGTTTTGCCAGTCTGTCGGCCTCTTCGTTTCCGGGTATGCCTTGGTGACCCGGTATCCATATTAGGGTGATTTTGTTGGATTTTCCCAATTTGTTGAGCTCCTGCATGCAGTCCCAGACCACAGAAGATTCTGTGGTGGCTTTAGCCAGAGCGTCCAGTGCTGCTCTGCTGTCAGAGCAGATGAGGATTTGTCTGTTTTTTACCTCAAGTCGACTTTGTAGTTTTATGCATTCCAATATGGCAAGTACCTCGGCTTGGAAGACCGTAGTGTATTGTCCAAGGGGGATGCTGATTCTGTGGTTGGTTTTGGGTCCGTACACGCCTGCCCCAAAACGTCCATTTGTTCCTGAGCCGTCGGTGAACCAGGCGTCTGCGTTGTGGCTTTGAAGCCACTGCGGATTTTTCCATTCTTCCCTGGTGGGGATTAGGATTTTATAGGATTTCTCTACCGATTTTTTTTTCCGTAGTCGATCCTGGGTCAGAGTGAATGGGCTTTTGTGGAGGAGGTTTAGCTCAGGATGATTGTGCCCTCCACGCTTCCACTCGCCCAAACACTTCAGTCTGTATGCTGTAAGTCTGGCGGAGTGGATGATGAGCTTGTCCAGAGGCGGGCAGCAGAGTGCCACCTCTAATCCCGCTGTTGGGGTGGTCTTCATGACGCCAGTTGCAGCCCTCAGGTTACCTTGAAGGCTTTTAAGCATTTTTACTGTCTCAAGCTTTTTCACCCTGGGCCACCAGACTATTGCAGCATAGGTTAGTCTAGGCAGCAGTACTGCCCTGTAGAGCCATAAGGCGACCCTGGGTTTGAACCCCAGGTTTATCCCATGACTCTTTTGCACGTCCACAACGAGGCATAGAAGGTTGTTCTCTTGCGCTCGAGGTGGTGCTTCCAATTAAGCTTTGGGTCTAGATAGTTTCCAAGGTATGGATATGGCATCAACATAAATGGCGAATATATCACTTACCTACCTCTGATATAGTCATCATGCTGCCGAGGATCTTAACACAAACCCTAGAGCTCTGTAAGCTCTGATATCTACCGGCTAATGATAATGATGATTATGATGAAATTTGAATATTAAAATTTTCATTTATAACATATTGGAAATAAAACACCACCTAGCGGAAATCCAACGGAAAAACTTCAAAAGCGCACATCTAAGCGAAGAAACGCACCGCAGCCGTGGCTAAATGGGGACATAGCTGCGTGTGTAACAGGTGGCGCTAGCCGCCCGCTAACAAATGAAAAAAATGGACCGATTTCAACCACAATCAATTCAACTCTTGCTATGACCAAAAGATGCCTACATGCTCAAGTTTAGATCAATCCGATGAAGCGTTTAGGGGCTATCGAAGAGGAATACACACACACACACCCACCCACACACACACACACACACCCTCTCTCACACACACACACACAGACTCACAGACAGACTAAGTCTGGAAATAGTCTTAATCGTCTCGGGATAGGGGGGGGGGGGGGGGACAAAATCTATATATCCGTCGTCATCTCGAAAAAACCCTCGTCATCCCTCTGTTGGTAAAGTAAAATTAATAACTTGAAAAACATCATTAAAAAAAATTATATTGAATTTAATGTAAGTAGATAACAGTAAATGTTATGTAAGATTTTCTATAATCTGTTAAGATTTTTCGGAAATAAATTGAATTGAATTTAGTAAAGCAATATATTTAATGATACATACCACATATGGCAACTCTATCGCTTGAGCGTTCATTTCGCTGATGACCCCATAGTTAAAGTCTCCTTGATTCTCCATCATGTAGACATCCCTACATCCGGTTGGAGTGTGGAAACAGTCAACGTGAGTGTCGTTTACATCGAATGAATTCTCCCAGACGGCTTTGAAGTAGAGAGCATTGGCCAGGACTAGGACAGTATGTGCTTCTATAGCGACTGAAAAAGAGAACAATATACTTAGTTGAATCTTCTGGAACTTTTTAAATTCTTTTTTCATGTGAGCTTCGCGTTCGCCACTAAATTGCGGGTCGTCAAATACTACGGATTTCTCCATCCCCCAGTCTGGTTGCAGATTCAAAATCGCTTGCGCAGCCTCCACCTGATATTACCGATTACTTACTGATTATCACTGCAATTATAATTTTATTGTATTTTATTATTATAATTATTTTAACAATTTTTTTACTGGATATATTTTGATTTCATTATTACTTTTTTATTTTTCAACATGATTATAATTTAGGTATTAGTTATCATTAGAATAACTCTTGAAATTTATGCTAAGTATTTATTAGAGTTATTAGATTTACTATATTTCATTTATTTTTTAATTTTTGTTTTTCTCAGTAATAGTACTTTAATAAGTGTGCGCACAATATAAAATGTACAAGTGACCTAGTCGAGTCTACCTTGGTACGGGCTTCGGCCTAGTTAGGCAGACTTTGTGAATAATGTTTTTGAAAAATTACTTACGAAAATAAATTTATTCTTATTCTTATTCTTATTCTTATTAGTGGTAATTGAGTTCGAATTTATTGCTGACCGTAATACCCTTTGCCTATCAACATCACACGACATCAGGTCTTTGGTAATTTGGATAAATTACACAGTGTGCAATTTGGATAAATTACACAGTATGTAAATTGGATAAATTACACAGTGTGTAATTTAGATAATTTACACAGTGTGTAACTTGGATAAAATACACAGTCTGTAATTTAGATAAATTACACAGTTTGTAATTTGAATAATTTACACAGTGTGTAATTTGGATAAATTATACAGTGTGTAATTTGGATAAATTACACAGTATGTAATTTGGATAAATTACACAGTGTGTACTTTAGATAAATTATACATTGTGTAATTTGGATAAATTACACAGTGTGTAATTTGGATAAATTATACAGTGTTTAATTTGGATAAATTACACAGTGTGTAATTTGGATAAATTATACAGTGTTTAATTTGGATAAATTACACAGTGTGTAATTTGGATAAATTATACAGTGTTTAATTTGGATAAATTACACACTGTGTAATTTGGATAAAATACACAGTGTGTATCAAAAATTTTGGAAAGTTTATATAGAGACACAAGTCTTTTATCGCTTTAATAAATTCACGTAATAAATACAGTTCTGCCAAGACTATCCGGACATTTTGAAGCATCTATGTATCCGAGCATCTGGTTTTGGTCACTCTGCAAGTAGGTACTCATTCAACGCTTTAGAGGCGTCAACGAGTCTTTGTATGCTCCGTCGACTATGACCCTTATTAATTTCCGTCGACTAGGACTCTTTGGAGAACGTTGGCCTGGACTTAAGAGATATCCGCATTATTGCCAACCGAAGACTAGGTACCACAATCAATAGTCAATAGTCTTTTATAGATGCGAACATCTTTATGTAAATAATATTTCTTTGTGTAATAATACTTCTAACATTTCTTATCGTAGGTAATATAGTTTTATTTTGAGATAGGATACCATAAAGGCATGTTTATAACATCATATATTCGGCAAGTGAAGATAAGTGAAGATTATTACATGTAATTATCGTAACTTATGTTGACTAAGATTAATATATTACTACATTAATACGTTTGGATCAATGAGTGCCATCTACACGTTGCGGTTCATAGTAAAATCCTAGCTGCCAAAACGTAATACGGCACGTAATACCCTAAATAAACAATGGTTAAACTAGATCTGTCGACTACAACGGGCGAACCCGTCACCTCAGGAAGTTTTAACGATATTGGATTGTTCTGTCTTCCGTGAGGTGAGCGCAGAAGACTTGGGACGAAAATAGTCCACCGTCTAGTTACGCCACACGCCCGTCAGAGCCCCAACGCCTTACAGCGAGGCACCGGGATAGGTAACCAGCGGGCAGCCTCGCCGCCTGACTACCAGTTTGGACGGATATCTCCGTCTGGAATTAAACTTCAAGATACCTCCAACCTCTCGACTAGTAGCGGTGATTCGGTTTAAATCTATCGCGGACCAAAGCCATCTTTTGTCCTGCTCTAAATTCGTGATCAGGTAGCCTAATGGTCATTTCAAGCGTGTTTGACGACAGGTCAACATCCACCCACGCTGCTTAGGAGACAGTATATTTCCATAGTCTCCAGACTGCTTCAGCACTCTAGAGTGCACAACCGATAGGCGTCGCCGAACAGTGCTCAAACCGCCCAGTAGCGCCGGGATGCTATCTCACCAGGTGAGACAACTCTCCAGTAGGCTTCTGAATAGGAGCTGAATCGTGAGTTAAGCCGATCCGAGAACAAAATGGATATTGTGGCCCAAACTGCACGTTCGCTACCAATCAATTCATACAGTGAATTCGCGCATCTTCTTCTTATTTAACGACCAGTCCCATGCGAAAACGCGAACACAAGTTTCAGATTGTGCTCTTTAAACTGGCCAATAATTTGATAAACCCTCTAAAAAAAATAGAGCGTCGGGATTAGAAATGTTCATATACTGGCTCTCCTATCGTGTACTCACCCAATTAACACCATTCTATCTCCAGGAGCTTTTTGAACCACTAAGTTCCCACGGTCTCGTACTTCGGTCAGCCTCTGACAGTTTATTAAAAATTCCGAGTCATAATAGTGATTTCTATTCCTATTCTTTCTGTGTCCATGGTGCAAGACTCTGGAACGATCTCCCAGCAAATATACGAAACTCGCCTTCTTTACCATCGTTTAAGACTCACCTTAAGGATTACTACCTTTCTAAGAAGTAACCAGTTCTTCCCTTTCTCTCCTGTTCCTCTCCCAATTTCCTCTCCTCGGGCATTATTAGTCTTAAATTCTTCCACTTGTCTGTATGTTATGTAATAATCTTTATTTTCACAATGCACGCATGTACCACTATGTTTAGGTTAGCTGTAAGACATTGCCATGTGGCAATAAGCTCGCCTTTTTTGTATACTTATTAAGTGCAAATAAAGAGTTTATTATTATTATTATTATTAACCAGGTCGATAACCCGTGCGATATTGCAAGCATAATTCTACATAATTCGTAGTACAATTATTATAAAGTTCGTATACATATACGTAGGTAGAAATAAATACAGTCGGCCGTGAGACTTAACCTCTGTGTAACCTTTTTGATAATCGTATTCACAGTTCGTAAAGTTATATTTTTTTATCATCATAACATAGTTTCTTGTACAAGTGTATCTGTTATATAGTTGGGGAGCTAACGACAAAAAAAAACTGCAAGAGTTTTGTAAAGGCTGATACTTTCAGATCAGACAGTATTTTGATCATAGAATACCGGGGTAGAGTCAGCAGGTCAGATTCTGGGACACAGCTGGCGCTGGCGTATTAGAAAAGGTGTAATTTCAAATAGTGTTTTGGAAAAGCACTGTGTTTTGGAAAGTCTGAAAATTCATCAGTAAACAGTGGATGCAATAAAGAACTTGAAACAAATCGTCAGGCTCCCTAACAGTAGAACACAAATATGAAGTCCCTGCAAAAGAGCTGGTACGTTATTTGTCGGTAACTATTACGCGTCGGTTTAACCCTTCCTATTTGAGTTAACCATTTTTGGTTAGACGCTTACAAATGCTAAAATTGTATCTAACCAATATTGGTTAGGGCGCTCCGCGCTGCGTAAAATGCCAACTTTTTAAATATTTATTCATTATTATCTTAATTGTTTGACGAGATAAGGTTATAATATTATAAATATCAAATTTCAATGCGATCATTTTACAGTTATTCTTTTAACGATCCGTGTAGTAGTTTAAAAGTTATGGTCGTTTTTCTCAAGGCCATCGACTTCACGCGCAAAACTGTCCCGGGCAGAAGTGACGACTAAATTTTTACCCCGAATATATTTCACTTCATTTTTGTGACATGTATGTAGTAATGCTGACCTCTTGCATTATATTGTTAACTAGTCTGACCATTTGTTTTGAGTTCTGTATTTTCTTTTTTTTATTTATTTGTTTCAAACGTAATTATAAAATACATAAAAATGGTCATACCAAGTAATGGTGCGAAGAAACAACGGCCCACATTCACATGACCATGCTCAGCGCATACCCAACTAGGCCAAATATAGCCTGTATCTGGGCATACGACTTATTTTCTGACTTAGGTGGAGAAGCCTAACTGACGTAGGTATATATAGATACATATACACATATTTATACACACATATAGATACATATACACATACACATCTGCATATACACATACACATCATATACATATTGCATCTACTGTTGAATTTTCAGCTTTTCCAAAACACTTTGGGGTTACTAATTAAAATTACGCCTTTCCTAGTACGCCAGCGCCAGGTGACCCGGAGTCTGGCCTGCTGACTCTACCCCGGCATTCTATGGCCAAAATACTATCTGATCTGAAAGTTTCAGCTTTTACACAACTCTTGCACTCTTTTGTCGCTGCCTCTTGACTATTATTATTATTATGTATCATGGCAGGATCGATTAGAAAGATTCGGTGAAGATTATTTTGAAAACATTTAGAACTTTCGATATTTTCAATAGCTTGCATTATTAATATTAATATTTTATTTTATAAAGTAATGTACAAATGAATTAAAAGTAAAAAAGGATTTACAAAAACAAGCTTTCCTTTCCACAAGTGAGTTCCAGTGGCAATCTCCGGGTTCCTCTTCAGACCCTCGTCATCAAGTGCAATGGAAAGTACTCATGACAACAAAACAAACTAGTTCAAACTCGACAATCCTAGCACTTTCCATCAGGGAGTTCCAATTGCAATCTCCCGACTCCATCTTCAGACCCTCGTCATCATGTGTAATGGAAAGCACTCAAGACAACAAAACAAACGAGCCCAAACTCGACTATCTTAGCACTTCCCATCAGGGAGTTCCAGTGGCAATCTTCTGGCTCCATCTTCACACCCTCGTCATTACGTATAATGAAAAGTACTCATGGTAACAAAACATACTTGCCGAAATTCGACTCTCTTTCCATTTGCCATCAGTGAGTTCCAGTCCCTACATCCTGGCTACACCATCAAATCAGGTGGATAGTAACATAATATTGCATTGAACTTACATAAGTAAGCCAAATTTGGGAAAAATGGTTTGCAAATTTCGAAACAGACAACTTACATACGAACATTGCAAGGCTAATATAAAGCTTTTAAAAAAGACCAGGACATGGATTCTGTTGAATAATAACTAAATCAAACCCTAACCGATACAATAAGCTGACTATTCGTTTTAAACTATTTTTATTGATTATTATTATTATTATATTTTATATACGCCATTACTAATATCATACACGCTCACACCCCACACTTACACGCTCAACACACTCCCACAAACACATACACACACCCTGCATACTAGACTCTTATGTAGTTCTAAAATTGAAGGTACATTAGTTTTATTAAGTAGTTTTTTGAAAAAAAACGTAACTTATGTAATATTATTTAAATCCGTAACCGGTTTTATTTGTTGTAAATCTGCATACATTAAAAAAAATATTATTACTGTAATACTGTGTGATTTCTTAATAAATAATTGAATTGAATGAAATTAAACCCTCGCCAGACTCTACTGAAGTAAGTGCCTCTGGACAGAATTGAACATGCAATTCCGTTAATTTTATCACAACGAAAAATGGTTAGCCAGCCGGGAATACAACCCGGGGACATTAGAATGTAAGATCAGGCGACCTAACCACTATGCCACTGAAGCCGTGTATTTGTGACGTTATTAATCTTCTTCTCCAGATGTTCAAACATAAACATGTTTATTTGCAGGATATGTAGGCTTATTGAGGGTCGTAAATTCAAAATATTAACAATGTCATTACGTAGGACTTTATAATAAATTGCCTGATCATTTAATGGCGATTAAAAACATTAATAATTCCAAACGATCCATCCGGGTGTATTTACTTAAAATCAACATATATGCTTTAATAACATGTTGAAATACTTTGAAAATGACACGGTAGATACATACCAATGCATCGATCTATATTATATTCTTCTTTTGTTAATTGATATAATTTTTTAGTAATTTACTCTATATCGTACGTTGTTAAATTGAGTAACTGATTAAAAATTGTAAATAGGTTTAAAAACAAATTTACAGCGTGAAGTTTGTAGCACCCGACGTTTCAGCGATGTTGTAACCGCCGTTATCCATAGTAGACTCCATTGGACCAAGACTCCATGGGTTGTAACATCGCCGAAATATCGGGTACTATAAACTTCAGGCGGTAAATTCTTTTTTTAACCTATTTATAACGTCAAACAACCGCGATAGTCCTCTATTTCATAAATTAAGATTAATTTAATATACTTTGTAATTCCTACACAATTGTGAAGCTGCAATGGAAATAAATAAATAAACGCTAAGTTTACTCAGTAAACCAGTTACTTAGCTATATTTTAGTAACGAACGCATATCCAGTCTTAAAAACCCCGTACTTACAAGGGTCAACGAGCTCATTGATGAGTCCGTAGGTCTGCTTGGAGATCCAGTTGTTCATGGTATTAGCAGCTCCGACGGGGTCACCGAAATCCAGTGGCTGAACATTCGCGAAATATACATCCGCCAGAAGATTCCTATACATTTTCAGCGTTTCATATCTGTTTGATAGGAATATGTTGTTTGCATTCTCCAGCACAATTCCATTGGTCTTTAACTGAAATACCACAAAGCAATTAACTTGAGTGTTGAGTATTCATGGATTCTGCTAGATGTAACTGTGAATACAATGCAATACAATCAACTACTTCAGTAGATAGGCATTCCTACACTTCGATGCATCAAAAACATAACTAGGAAGATAGTTATCATGGCTGTAATACTATATTCAATATTACCTACATACAAATAATCAAAATATACTAATGTGATTTAATAATCAGGGAGAATAGTATAATAACATAGAAATGCAAATTCTATGTAGAATCATTAAAAATAAAATTATTTTATTGATAATCCAGCAATATACATTCGTAATTTTTAAAATCAATAGATGTCCAATAAATTATACGAGAATTAGAATGTCAGCTATAATAATACCATTATATTTAAAAAAAATACAAATATTAGATATCATCATTATGAAAACTAAACTCAGAATTTATAATCTCCCTTATACCACAAATTGGGTTTCTTAGTAAATTATTTACAATTATCTTTTTAAATTGGTCATCTCCGAAGATTTTGATTTGCTCTGGAATGTTATTATAGTAACACAAATTTTGGTGATTAAAACTGTTAGTTTTGTGTATGTGCTGTTGACCGTTGAGGAGACCCCTCGTTAGAAGCTAACCCTTGGTGCAGTAGCCATGTCATGGTAGGATTTGGGACGGGCGATCATAAATAAATGCTATACAAAATTTCGTGTATGTGCTGTTGACCGTTGAGAAGTACTCTCGTTGGAAGCAAACCCAGGATGCAGCAGCCATGTCGTAGTGAAATTTAGAACTGGCTATCATAATTGAGTGCGCATACAAAATTTCGTGTCTGTTCTGTTGACCGTGGAAGAGATCAATCCTGGGTGTAGAATCTGGTAATGCTTACCATAAAAATGTATTATCATCGGAACTAAACCAACATGTAAAACGTCAACTTCATAGGATAAAGGAAGTGGTTATATTTCAGCTTGTAAGATTTGATCTAAACAAACTGACAAACATTGCACATACAAGGTAAGTAAAAGCTTGTAAAAATTGCAGTAAACACTTCCGTTAGATCGCATTCGGGAACTCTAAAAGCAAATTGAGATTTATTTGATATCGTAAAACAAGATATCGTAAAACACTGTCATTATTTTAGTTAGTCCATAAACGGGCATCCTAACACCGTGGGCCCTGATGCACTGCACCAGCTCGCATCTTAGTACCTACGCCACTGCTCTGTACATGATCCGTATTGAAATCGAAGCACAGAAGACAGAACAATCGTCGATGGCAACTTCTGACCTTACCTTTAGAGTTGCCAAGTAATTGCTGAGCTGCTCCCGCGTCTCCTGGGGATTATCCGGCAGCCTCATAGCCCTCCTCAGCTCAGTGGCGCACTCGCCCTTGGCACCTTCCAGCAGCATGCCCAGCACGGACTTGACGCTGGCCGGAGACACCATGAAGTTCCCGGTGAGGGCCTCCGCTGAGTACCGCAACAGCTCCACATCGAAGAAGTTGAACCGCTGGCTCATTGAGGGTTGCGCCTCTTGGACTGGTGACAGGTTCAGCGCCCGGCCGTACGTTATGACAGCCGCGAACATCACTGTAATCAATTTAAATGAAATGTTACTATTAGTTTGTTTGTTTGTTTCTACTCTTTATTGTAAAGTTTTGCAATGGGAGGGTTTATTGGCATACTACAATCTCTTACAACCAACCATACTAGTGTTTAGATCGGCGATGCACAGACTGCGGCCCGCGGGCCGCATGCGGCCCGCCGACACTTTGTGGGCGGCCCCTGTCCTCGAAATTATTTAAAAAATATTTTTTCAATATACATACACTATAGGTAGAACACTGTGCACGCTCGCCGAGCGCCTCACCGCTACGACAGTCTCGTTCGCACTTCGCAAACATTTTCAATAATGAATAATGCTAATAAATGTAAGAACCGAAATCGTCTTAACAACGAAAATCTTGAAGGCATTTTGCGCTTAGCCACTACTAAAGTGACCCCTAACATACAAAAAATTGTGTCTTCTACAAAATGTTATGTATCTAACTAAGAATAAAATTTATTCTTGGTTAGATATATAGAATATTCTTAGTTAGATAATAGAATAGAATACATGTTATTCCTAGTATATTATACTGTAATATGGATAACAATGATACGTATTTGTAATCTAAAATTTTCCATTCTTTAACTATTGTATTGGCACTGATATATTTTATATTATTATTATGACATTGATACACGTGAGGTTGAATGATCCAAATTTTAAAACAAGCAGAAAATAAATAATTATTCGAAGACCATAACCATAACATTGTTTCATAGGCCCTCCGTTAGTTGGAAGAAGGTGATGCGGCCCTCAAGTAGAAAAAGTCTGTGCATCGCTGGTTTAGATGTATGAAGTGTTTATATGTATTGATTATATGCGTAAAAAAATTCTCAACGCAGTACTGCGATTTCGCAGCTAGGATTTTACTACGCTCATAGCTAGAAACATTCATTAATCTTCTCTTATATTCAATATGGCAGCGTTCGTGGTATACCAGTATGGCGGCGCACTATAAATGGCGATCTAAACACGCCTATACGGTATCCTATATCGAAATAATATTATAATATAATAACAAACAAATTTGTAATCCATAGGTCTTAATATTTCAATATTATTTAACTAAATCTGTATTTTTTTAATATGGTATACAGGATTTAATACCTAATAATTGGGCATTTTAAGTTCTGATATATGAATAGATGGCGTTCTATATCTCCATATTATTTCTGGGATGTAATCAGCCTATATATAAATGCACTAATAATTGAATATAACTATTGTTAAATTGGTTCAATTATTGGGTTTTTATAATCAATCCGTCCTTTATAAAAAAAAACAAATACAAATAAGTTTCACCGGACATGTCGCCGGCGCAGAAGGGTTGCCAAATCGTACTACGGAATTGATCAATATATTACCATATATAATCAATACTATAACTTTAATATTAATATATTTCAAAGGTCAGGGGAAATATAGAAACGAGTCCATATGAACAGCTTTGAGAAAGTATCTTGCAACACGGCCAACCTATACATATTGGAATGTCTTGGATATCTCTCATTTTAAACACTTTGTTTACACTGAATATATGAAAAAAAATAGTAACTCTAAAAAAAATAGTAAACTCATGAAGAATTGTTTCACCATGAATCTTAGTCATATGGTCGAAAAAATAGTAAAAATATTTCTAAATTTCATTTTTGCATTAAATAATATCAATAGCTCATTTTTTTTCTATCATTTCGACACGATCGCGGTAAAGCATCTCGCTACAGTCGATAAATAGTTACAGATCCTTAGTTAAACAGAGGTAATTAGTAAAGAAATTCCTTGTTGTAGATTGGTTACCACATGTCTAAGTTCCTCATACAAAGAGGAACCACAGACTTCGATTCAAGAGTTTGATTCCGAGCGAATCATTTCTGCCAAGGTAATGCCTGCCTTATACAAAGAGGAACTTGGACGTGTAGAAATACTGGGTTGCGGTGCTCTCTATTTTGTAACTATTTACCTACAATGAAGCCTCTAGTGTTAATGTTATAGTGTACTACAATTAAAAAAGCGCTTTTCTTTGAACATTAAGAAAAAGGCAAATATTATCACTAACTTCTATTAGATAAACACAATATACTGCATCTGGACAAAAGGAAAAGGAAGAAGCAGAATTGCCACTAGATTTAGTCTCACTCACTCTTGCCACACTCGGAATAGCTTTCTCTGCCAATCTTACTTATTCTACAACAAACTTCCATTACACATCAGGGGCCTATTGGGAAATATCAATTTTTCGCAGCTCTATTGACCTACTTGACTATTATTATTCCTTGTTCTTTCTATTATTGACTATTTTACAATTGTGTTTTTTTTTCTTCTAACTATTGGCTATTGACTATTATTTTTATTACTGATTTGTTTGTATTTGTGTTTTTTCTTTAAAATATCTTTCCGTATAATTATCAAATATTTGTTTGATTATTTAGTACTATTGTCCTCATGTAAACTCTACGAAATTATGTAAGAATTTTGATTGAAAATATTGGAAAATTTTGTTTCCTCTATTTAAACTAGAAAATCTGCGCTTGGATGTTCAAAGTTCATACCTTGCAATACCGACGTTCAACCTTATATCTTAATAGGTATATATTTAAATATCATGCTTGTTATTTTTGTTAGTTTTTGACATAACCAAGTGTAGGAATTCCTATCAACTGGTTTGAAATTGAAAAAAAAAAAAAAAAAAAGACTACGGGCTTAAATCACCTACATTTGCGTGCATTGCCACATCATAAAAAGAAGAAGAAGAATTCAGTTGATATGGTCTTTCCGGCGCAAAGAATGTTTAATATTCATCGGTATTCAATTCGCATCGCCTGGGCGTATATTGCAGCGTGACAATTTTACAAATTTACCTTGGCAGAAATGATTCACTCGGAATCAAACGGTATGTAGTCAAATTCTGGTAAAATTCCAATTCAGACTGATGTAATTCTTCTAAGAAAATGGCTACTAATTTTCTAAAACGAATTATCGCTACAAACTCTTTAATGGACATTTAATTGAAAGTTGCCCTTGTAAAGTTAGGCAATCGCTGCATTGTGACGATTGTGGGGTTTTTCCTGGGTGGCAAATGCGAAGAACGAAGTCTTCCCTGTGTTAAAAATAACGAGTGGTCATTATATTAACTAATGATAAAGCACTTTCTTCAAACTGTTAACAGTAGGATTTGACTCGACGATTGCTCAAATTTGTTCATAGAAAAGAGTGTGCCACAAAGCTTTATACTATATTCTATACTGTTTAATTAACCGAATGACTAATGACAGTGAATACTAACCAACCAAATGATTTATGAATATACGCACTATTACGAACGATTATATGTGGAAAATTAGTTTTTAAAGCATGTCTTATTCATTTTCTAGGCATGCATAAGCCGATAAAAAATGAAATTATTCATTTTCCATCGTTATTTCGCTTGAATTAACATCTAATCGAGTGATTTTTATGTTTCAGGAAGGATGGTGAGTGTTTCTAGAGTAAACAGGCCTTTTAAACGATATGCCACCGGACCGTGTATTTGTGACGTAATTAAGCATTCTTATCCAGATGTTTAAACATAAACATCTTAATTTGAAAGACATCTAGGCTTAGTGGGAGTCGAAATTTCAAAATATCAACCAATAACGTAGATTCGAAGATAGAACCCAATCTAGAATCGACCCCGGAACCTTAGGCGCAAGCGAAGGACGCTACCTTACAGGCAGCAGCCGGGTTAGCTTTTGGCTACCTAAACTTTTTGTATTGTAAATTTGAAAATCTGAAAATAAGCCTGTTGTAAATTTGAAAATAAATAAACTAACTTGCATTTGAATTTGAAAAAATAGCTAATGAGAGGCCATACAAACAAATTTGAATGAATTATTATTAGAGTGTATACGTCCCCTATTCTACATTTTATCACACGACTGCCAAACAAAAAAATCGGTTGTGTCACCCCAAGACTTTCCTGACTAGTATCCGGGGAGGTGCGAAAAAACAGCGACATTTTTTACTCTAGTACCCCAACTTTGTATGGCAGGTACCCCAAACGTTGGTCGTAAGTACCCCAAAAACTAATAGGTTCTTCCGATGGTTAACAGAAGCTTCTATGCCAAATTTTAACTTAGACAGATTAAGCGTCTGGGCGCTATCGCGGAAACAATTTTTTCGCCGGGAACCCCAAATTTGTATGGGAGGTACCACAACCGTAGGGCGTAGGGACTCCAAAAACTAATGCATTCCTCCGACGGTTAACAGAAGCTTATATACCAAATTTCATCTCAATCCGATTAAGCGTCTGGGCGCTATCGTGGAAGAATACATACATACAGACATACAGACATACAGACATACAGACATACAGACATACATACAGACAGAGATCGGTCTGGAAATAGTCTCAATCGTCTCAGGGAGTCTCAAAATATATATTCCCATCTTCATCTCAAAAATTTTTTTTAGCGCGATCACAATACTTTCCTTTCCGATAGGTCGTCAGGAAAGTAAAAGGAGTGTGATGTGTTCAGGGTTCATCTATCTATGATTTCCGTATCTTTAGTCCACCATAATTTCTTAACGCTTGAACCGATTCAGAAGTGTGTGGTATTGATAGAATCGTTTTGTCATACCGAGTGTCATATGGTGCCTTAACTCTCCAAATATCAAGTAAGTAGTTGTCTAAATGTACAAATGTCAATAAATTGACATAAATTTATCGTGTTTAGTGTGTTTAGTGTTAACATAGTGTAACAGATATTGCTTTTAGGCAATAAACTCGCCTTTTTGTTAAAGCAAATAAAGCGTTTAATTATTAATAATAATTATTATTAACATTACGAAAAAATATATGTATTGCTATGGATAAATCCATAAGCCAGAAATATTTCTTAAAAAACCGTAATAAATAAATATATAAATACAATAGTTCACTTTCTGTAACGGCAGTGGTGTTTTTTATTCTTTTTATATATTTACTTCTATTCTATATTTGTTTTTAAATGGTATATAATAATGCTAATGTATAATTAAGCTATTTATGTTTTGATTCTTATTTATATAATTTACATGTTCTGTGTGTGTCACATACTTATGTATGTATACTTTTGTAAAAACGCAATTACAGGCATATAAGTACTACTAAGGGACTGAAATCATCTGTTAAAACAGACCGAGCAGAGGTTACTTCATCAAATAGATTAAAAAGTATATATAACGGTAAAGATATATAAATGATAACTTTTAGATTGCGAATTATATTAGTTATTCGACACATCTATTCTTCCTGAACGTATTATAGTTATTTCGGCCAAGCCTAAGCTTGTATTGGAAATCTACCATTCCATTACTCATTCTTCTACAGAAGAAATTTACCACATTCTGAGGTCATCAAAGTTGACATACCAAGTCTAACCAATGGGATATATTATCGTTATCATTGACAACGGACAAACCAAAACCACATCCGCTGTTCCAAGTGTATAATCGATATAACAAAAACAAACCATAAAATTGCGGTCAGAAAATAAGGATTTTTTATCCATTTTTAGCGAATTCCCTTTTTACACGACTGCCCAACAAAAAAGGAGTGTAATCTGTTCAGGCTTCATCTATGTATGTTTTTCGCTTCTTTATTCTTTTCTATACTCTTACATATAAAATAATATTCAATTCCTCTGTGTAAGAGGAAAGCCATCTTGTTTGCAGATGACACTGCCCTAATTTTCAGAGACAGATCTTGGCAGGGAGTGTTTGAAAACTGTCAAATGGGTCTAAAACGGGTAAAAGAATGGCTTGACTGTAACCTTTTATCTCTAAATGTAGAGAAAACCAAATACATGACGTTTTCCAAAACAAGCAAGGGAATGCAACAAACAGCTGGACTATCCGTCATAGTACACACATGTAAGGACAGTCCATCAACTATCTGTGCTTGTTCTAATCTAGACAAGGTGAGCACGATTAAATACCTAGGCTTGACTTTGGACAATAGATTGACCTGATCTTACCATATCTACAACACAGCGGTTAAAATTCGCAAACTCATTCATCCATTTAAACTTCTACGTAACATAATGTCGAAACCGTTACTAAAAGTTGTCTATTACGCTCTTGCACACAGTATTATGTCATATGGGATTCTTGGTTGGGGCGGTGCAGCACTATCACACCTCGATCCACTTATTAAAGCTCAGAAGGCGCTGTTAAGAGTTGTCAACAAAAAACCGTTGCGATACCCATCTGAGCAACTTTTTCGTGAGTTCTCTGTTCTTGACGAACATTTGCTAAAACGATAATACTCTATTATCACAAACATAAAGAACTGCACCAGCAAACATCCCATAAAACTATAACACGAGCGATAACTAATAGTAACCACATAGTGCCCAAACTGAATAGTACCCATGCCCAGAGACATTTTCTATACTCGGCACCGTCGTTGTTCAACAAAACTAAGGATATACCCGGCATTTATACTCAAGGTATAAATATAAAAATAAATATAAATAAAAAAAGACTAACCCACTGGTTGATCACCCAGGGAAGGAAAGAAACTGAAAAACTAATCTGCTTTATTCCTAGTTAACTTATTATTCCTAACACATTATTATTGACCAACCACATAATTATGTTTGGCATGCTTTTTATTGTTTATATTATTTTTATCACATACCTACCTTGTAAGATTATTTGAAATTTTATTTTTTACTAAAATTTTAGTTTACTCGATTTTATTTTTCACGGCATTCTTCAGCGTCTTATTTTTTATTTAGCATTAGGCAGTACTTAAGTATACGAATCTGAGCCTACCTTAGTGCTGACGTCTCGTGCAATCCAGTTAGGTTAGGTTTAATTCAATTGTAAATGAAATTATGATTTTTTGTAAAATAAAGAATTTGAATTTGAAATTTGAATTTCTCGTTTGATTTCATTCTGTCCCTAGCATTTAAAAAAATGTTTGTTTCTACTCTTTATTGTGATGCTTTTTAATATGTTTCAATATGTGATGCTTTTATTGTCATATGCCAATCTCTTACAGCCAACCATGCTATGACGTGTTTATATGTATGTGTGCGTGTAACGTGTGTGTGTCTTGTTATTGCATTTGATTGACAGAATTGAAAATGCAATTTTGTTAATTAGATTCGAACGGAAAATGATGACCCAGCCGGGAATCGAACCCGTGACCTTACAATGTAAGGTCAGGCGACCTAACCACTATGCTACCGGGCCGTAGAAATAAGACGGGATAGGGAAAAAACTGATTACATCAGTGAATTCAACACCCCAAAATTAGGTAAATCTACCCATTTACAAAAGTTTAAATTCGTTGACTATTGTTACTGTTGGATAAATTCTTTTTATTTTATTTTATTTTTATTTTTCGGAAAACTTACAGCGTTTTATACTTAATACTAACACGTATTATACAAATCTAAGGCCAATTAAAAGTTTTCACAATTAAACTAAATCTTTTGTTACAGCGCAATGAGCTATGAAAAAATGCAGGTTTAAGTAAGAGGAAAGGGATAGGGAAGCCACATTATGAGTTATGTAGATGTATTTAAGATATATGATGATATATAACATACATACATATATACATACATATATATATACACGTGCACAAATAATAAATTAATATAAATAATACGATAAGGTAGTAATAAAATGTAAAAGTATAGTTAATATAAATATATATAATATACATCACAATGTATTTATAATGTTAATATACAAATGAACTTTAATAGAAAATATTATACTGGCTAGAAAGCATTGTTATAGTGTAGTAACGATTACCACAGCCTACGTACCCAACGGACGAAGAAATACCAATCAAACCCGAAGGCTGTTTATCGTATTTCTAATTTTTTCGAAGCAAGTATTTGAAGATAAATTAAAAATATCCAAACATTGAAAGTTTAAGTTATAGGATAAAACCGTCCATGTTATGACGGTTTTAAGTCTCTCTGAGTAACTTTCGGAGGTTTGAAACGATTTGAAATCAAGATGTCTCATGAAGTAGGTACTTCTGGAGTCTCTCAACTCTATTTTTATAGACTGTATACTGAGGCGACCAAATTCAATAGTGAAAACGAAGGATTTTTTTAATGAGCTTTAACGTGGGGCAAAAATATTGAAAATGTCTGAATATTTCCAATATTAAAAATCCTCATTCTTTTGTTCATATTACAGGAACATTTTTTTCTACAAATATTTGTGTAATAGGCAGAGTATCGGTGAGTAAACCCTAAAATATGACATCACTACCAATCCCGCCCCTCTGAAGCGGGAGCAGCTATGTCATTGGTCGATCGGGCGACCAACCAGACGCTACTTATAATAGATCAATTTATAGATAACGGTAACGAAATACCGTAATTAGTATAAGTACATTCACATAATAGTGGAGATAATTTATTATATATAAATGGTGTGTGATCAAATCGATTACTACGCATAACAATTTCAATCTTTAAATAGCAATATTAGAAAATAACACGAAGACTTTCGTCTCTATCGTATGTTAATATTTTGTTTACAATTGATAAACATAATAAGAAGATTGTTACCATATTGCAACGATGTACCTAACTCTCGGACATAGCGATAACACAACTCATTGATACAAGAACTGGTTTAAGAAACTGGAAAGACAACAAAATTATACGTGTAATATGATAATGGAATTCATCAGCGGTAGCCTTGCTCGTTTCGTACACTTTCCTAATTCATATTTAGCAAAAAAAAAACAAATAAAGTGGGTAAATTAGTAGCAGTAAAAATAGATACTTACCAGAAAAGTAAATCACTCTTGGCTTCATTTTGAGATTCACGAACGCACTTTGTATACTTATAATATTGTTTTGTTAATAAATTGAGTCACCACTATATAATTGATCTGTCACGATACTTAGCACCCGCGGCAAACTACGCCGACGACCTTTCAGCACCACGATTCGGACACAACTGAAATCGGTTGTAGTGCCCGCGCGTAGTGGTCAATTCGAAACCATGTAATCGTATTGTCGGAATAAAAACTATCGTATCTCTGATAGCGAAGTATCAATATTATTATCATCATCATCATCATTGTCATTTTACTCCAGAAAGTATAGAATATATCGAGAAATGTTTTACAAACAAATTGGTATGTAGCTAAACATAAACGAAATTAATATATTATGTATATATGTTACATACATAAGATAATTATCTGACTTTACAAACAAGCAGATATAATGCTAAGGGGCTCTCTAGATGATCAAGCATGCGCATCCCGTCGCGGGCTGGGAGGGGATCGTAAACCACAGGCAATATTCATTTTTTTTTAATATTTACCAATAATGCCTAATTTTGTAGTTTTATACCAGGGAGTCACGTCATTCATCAATCAATTACGTCTAAATAACGTGACCCCATGGTATAAACTACAAATTGGGCATTTTTGGAAAATATAAAAAAAAAGTATTTGCATATTTCGTGCGGTTTACGATCTCTTCCAAGCACGCGACGCGATGCTTGACAAGCATGCTTGATCGTCTAGAGAGCCCCACAATACGATTTCTTATTACATGACAGGTAGATTTCAGATAGGTGGGTGATGTTTAATTTTAGGTAAGGGGCCATCCCATATTACGTAATCACGTTTTTTTGGGATTATCGACCCCCCCCCCCTTCCCTCATGTCAACAGACGTAATCAGCGGCCTGACCTCCCCCCTCCCCTCCCCCCCTCTCCCCCCCCCAAAATAACGTAATCATCCGAATTTGCAGAAAATGTGAAGAAACTCGAACCCAGCGTTTGTAAAGTGTAAGTGGTAAGGGGATAAAAACATTTTAGAATGCTAATTGATTCAAAGTAATTACAAAATCTCAAACTTTTTGTTTTATTTTTTATTTTACAGATCCCAAAGAAAACACGAGAGAAAAAAATATTTAAGAATGCATTTAAAAATGCACATTTAATGTGCATTTTTAATCTAAAACAATTAGAAGAAAGTATAATTCCTTGGATAATGCGATGCGGACACCAAAGTTGATTACGTAATCAGGCCGGGCACCCCTTCCTCACCCTCTCCGCCCACACGTTATTTTGTGGGGGGGGGGAGGGGAAGGAAGGGAACGTAAGCATCAGCTCAAACTCCCCTCCCTGCTCCTCGGTGATTACGTAATATGTGGACAGCCCCTAAGATGTCCTAGAATTTACATATAGAAGTTACAGTTAAGTCCAAACTAAAAGGGAGCTAATGGGCCCCATCCGGCGGCCTCCACGCAGAAGTGCGAACCCGGGGTAGCACTCTGGACTGTGGGCCAGTTTGCCTTAGGAGTCAACCTTCGGGCGCTCCTGGACGGTTTGCGCACCGTGCGGCGTCAGTCAATCGATTGTGAATTACGACCGGTAGCCGGAGGAGTCTGGAAACAGTAGGTACTGTCTACTATAGAACGGGGGTAGTTGTCAACCTTACGGCAACTGCTCTTGAAACGACCAATCGGCTACCCGATACCGGGTGAACAGCCGGGCAAAGAATGTCGTGGTCTGCGATAGATTCGGTAAACACCGTATCACCGTTACGTAAGCGACCGTGATCCTGTAACCAGACAGGAGGTAGGAGGTATCCTGATGGTTAATTCTAGACGGAGATATCCTGCCCAACTGGTAGTCAGGGGGCGAGGTTGCCCGCTGTATACCTTTCCCGGTGCCTCACCGTAAGGCGTTGGCCTCTGACGGGTGAGTATCGTAACTGGACAGTGGACTGTTTTCGTCCCAAGTCTTCTACGCTCACCTCACGGGAAATAGAATGATCCAATATCGTTAAAACTTCCTGAGGTGACGGGTTCGCCCATTGTAGTTGTAGTTGTCAGCCTGATATGCTCTATTGCGCATCAGGAGCTGTATGTAGAGATCTGAGGTAATATCACCCTATTACGCGCTGGTTGAATCATATCTGCGCTATGGTATTCTTCTTTGGGGTACTGCAGCGCACATCAACGGTGTACTCACTCTGCAGAAAAGATCCATACGCCCGATAGTGGGTATTGCTCCACGACAGCCATGTCGTGAACACCGTATATGCAATTTTCGAATTCTATTGCAATAAGAATTCGGTAATATCCCACGAGGAAATACATTGGCGTGAAACCAGGAATAAAACCCATTGCGTCCAACCTATCATAATATGTACCAACCTAACATACCACGTACGGCCAAGTTCCAAGCGACTAGTTTCTACATAGATAGGACCTACATTTTAATAAATTGCCTGATAAATAAGGGAAGATTAAAAAATATTAATATTTTTGGGTGTATCCGCTTAAAATCAATATGTTACATTTTACATCAAGTTACATCATGTTACACTAAACTACATTGTAAAATACTTTAAAAACAATATCGTACTTCTTACCAATATAATTTTATACATATTTTTTTTATTGTCAATTGTTATAGCCTTTTTTTCGTAATTGAAATAATTTTGAAGAAAACTACTGTGCCTCGTTCATTGCTAAATTAAGTAATTAATTTAATATTAATTTATTATGCTTGCTAATTGGAACAATGCGTTTAGAAGAGCTCGCTTGGTGGATTTAATTTAATCCTAACTAATAAAGGATTAATACATTATTTGTTTCTCGTTAATTTGAAATTCAATATCGGCCGTAGAAACTTCATAACTATCGGTCGCAGAAATTGAGTCTTGAGTGAATTGTGAGTCTCTGTAAACACTTTGTAAACACACATATATAATAAATAAATAATAAATACAAACGGAGCTGCCATGGAATTCACCGACCGGAGTCGGGCCCATCATAATACTATTTTTTACACTTCTGGGGGGTGAGCAGTGGATTCCGGACTTACGAACCGGCTGTGGTAGGTTTAGGACAGCTGTCTTGCCTCATGTGAGCGTTCACCTTGCCACCCATTCACTCCCCCTTCGAAGCCATAGAATTTGAGATGCGCAAATCGCAGTTTTAGATAATTTTTCTAAGAAAGAGTTGATTATTTTTCTGGAAAGGCCAAGATCTTTAAAGAGGTGAAATAGAGATTTAGCTGACAGGCCACGAGCGCCAACTTCCACCGCGTGAAGGTGAACAGTGAAGTCGTTCCGGGTTACGGCATTTGCAAGATCATGGTATTTATTTAATTTGTACTCGTGGTCTTTTGGGATATTTGATTCCCATGGAACAGTTAATTCTACAATAAGAGCCACCTTCCGAGATAGAGAGTAAAGAGTTATATCTGGACGGAGGGCTGTGCATCCGAGACTTTCAGGGAATTTATACTGCTTAGAGACCGAATCAACCTCCAGAGTCCAATCTGTAGCTTTCTCGATTATTGAGAAAGGTTTTGTAGTTAAATGTTTTTTGCCTTTAGAGCCATCCCGCACAAACTGTATTGGGGGTTTGGAGGATACTGTCAAACCCTTGTTGGCACGAGCCACTGAGAGACTAATTACCTCGCGAATAACAGCGAGAACTTTGTCATGGCGGTAAGTGTACCGTCCTTGATCTAAGGCCACCTTGCAGCCAGCTAGAATGTGTCTAGCTGTGCAAGGGGTATTGCTACAGAGGGGACAAGAACTATCCTCGGCAAAGCTCCAACGAGCGAGGTTACTGGGGTCTGGAAGTGTATGCTGAAAGGCATTCAAATAAAATTTCAGCATCTCTGGCGTCCAGTCATAGAGCATTACCTTCCAGTGCATTGGAGGCGGAATGCAAAAGTCACCAATTCTTGTCCAGTCATTCTGGCATTGAAGGCCAATAGCATGAGCCATACTCTTGCTGTCGTAATCTCCCCGCAAAAGAGACTTCTTCAAGTCCACGTCGCTCGTGGTTGTACTGCCATACCCCAGACCAGTGCCATTCTGGCTGATTCCAGTAAGGAACCTTTTGTGGAAGTCTACGCGGGCTTGTAGTTCATTTGAATCACTACAGCCACTTATTACGTGCTTCGATATTGCCGGATCTTTGAAATTGCACAGAATCGAATTTTTGGTTATTCTGGAGTTGGCGTAGAGCAGAGAGGGCAGTTTAAGCGCTAGCCCAAAATTTTGGTTGGACCTGAAGAGAGTCGAGGGGTCAGCTGGTTTGGCTAAGGACAGCCAGGATTTTAAACTAGCTGTCACCAGTGCATCTAGACGGGACAGTTGGGTTTTGGTAAAATCGTAAATAAGAAAGGGCAATGACAAATGTGACGTTAGATAATTGTCATAGATCCAGGCCTTACGAGGGCCAGAAATTAGCAAGGCATCTATTTTCGCCAGGCAACTTTTGAAATGCTCTATAACATGATCGCCCGAGACGTCTTTTCCCTGATGGGTGATTTTTCTGCCGAGGAATTTGAAATGATTGTTTGGGTCTATAAGGGAGATATTAGAGCCCTTATAGACCAATTTGGGGTCATAGGATGTAAATTTTGTGCCCATGCGGGCGAGTCTAAGGCAAAAACATTTGGAGGGCTTCACTTTTATACAGCCTGACCAGTCGCAGAAAAGCTCCACTTTCTGTAATAGCAGGGAAAGCTGCTTGGGGCTTCTGGTGATGAAAGTTAGGTCGTCGGCAAAAGCGAGGCACGACGAGGTGTATTGGCCGTCTGTTTTAAAACGGTAGCCCCACTTCCTGTCAAACTGGCTCAGGCTTTCCAGAAGTATATTAAAAACTATATTAAAAATCGTCGGGGAGAGGCAACAGCCCTGAAATAGTCCAATTGAATATGGTATAGAGCGGGTAGTCCATTCTTGCGTTTTAACATGGAAAGTCAGACAGTTGTAGTAGGAGGCTACAATGTCACGCACGACTGGTGGGAAGTTGTACCAGCGGAGTGCAAAGTGGAGGAGACTGTGTCGGACTGACCCAAAGGCATTCTCTAGGTCGAGCCAGCATACATTGATTTGGCGTTCGTGCTGTCTCGCATCCTTGATGGCAGCAGCCAGGAGAGAGTTGTGCTCGAAACAGCCCGAGACGCCGCGCATGAAGACTTTTTGAACTGATACTCCAAGGTACTCATTCCGGTGCATGAATTCGCTCATCCTCGTGTGGACTATGCTAAAAAAGATTTTGGCCACATTGTCTGTGAGAGCAATGGGCCGAGCGTCCTTTGGTCCGGTGCAAACTGGGACCTTCGGAATTAAGATGACTGTCGCTCGGCCAAAATTCTGTGGGACTACACCGCTATTCCATATATTTCGGAAGATGGATCCTAAATATTGCAGAAGGCAGGGGCATTTTTTGTCTACTAAATAGGGAATACCATCGGGACCCGGAGTAGAGCCCGACGGCTTCCTCTTTACTTGATTAAGAATCTCATCTAGTGATGGAGGTTGAGAAGCAAAAGCTACCGTAGGCAGGGGCGGAGGTGTAATGCCCGGCGGAGGGCTGTAATTATGGAGCCGCATTGGGTCCTCATACGTGGTCGAAAAGTATTCCGTGGCCATATCTTCCGGGATTTGGATTTTTCCCTTGGCGGCAGACAAAACCGTTTTGCTGTAGTTAAAACGGTTTTTGTCGAACCGGGCTTCCTCTTTGGATTTGAGAAATGCTGCCTTGCGCTTGTCGTTTTGCGTTGCTACGCTCTGTATGAGTTTTAGTATAGAGCGGTACGCGCGCGAGAAGTTGTGGCAGAGGGCTTTATCCCCGGCTTTCTTGGCTTCACGTAACTGGCGACGAAGTAGCCGCTTTTGCCTACGGAGCTTTGCCTTAAATGCGTTTTCTCTGTGAACCGGGTCGACATGGGTAGATTTTGGGTAAACACCCGAGAAGTATTCATGGACCGCCACCTGGAAGGACGACAGCTGGACGCTGGCAGGGGCATTACGGTTCACAGAGTGGTCAAGAATAGAAGTTAAATTATTATTATGAAATTCCCAGTCCTCTTTCGCAAGTGAAGGGAATTTTAGAGGAGGGAAGGATACGATTTGCGCGGGTAGAGGAGACCGGTCGGGTGACAAACTGCGGGCAGATGTGGAGTCAAGGGACATGTGAGGTTCAACTCTGTCCGTGACTCCTTGCGACGGTTTAAGACACTGACGTGCAGCGTCGCTATCATCGTACCCAGCAATGTGTTTATTTAACCATGCTAATCGTTTATATTGTTTCCCGCAGATAGGGCAAGCAAGGTCCGGTGTCGTTTTAGCCGTGTCGTTGTTTGGATAATAGATATGATAATAGATGTTGCATAATAGATATGATAAAACGAATTTATTGCATGAAGTTGGTAACACCCGACGTTTTGGAGACGTTGCGCCGTTGTCCAGGGTAGACTAAAGTGCTCCGCAAATTATAACGGTGCTGGGGTGGCGGAGTCAGCGCGCAATTTTGACAAATCTTCGTGCATACAACAACTATATCCTGTGTCACGTCCTTGCCCTCGGCGATGGGCATTGAGAACATTTTGAGAAGAGAATTCCAAGTAGTAGAGTATTTTTTTAATAACCTTATTTATTTATTTTTTACCTTATTATATTATTATTATTTTATTATTATATTATTATTATATACTTATTATATTATTATATTATAATATATTATATGATATTATATTATATTATATTATATTATATTATATTATATTATATTATATTATATTATATTATATTATATTATATTATATTATTACTATTATATACTTATTATATTATTATTATTATATTATTATATACCTTATTTATTTATTATTTACCTTATTATATTTATTATTTACCTTATTATTACCTTATTATATTATTATTACCTTATTTAGTAACCTTTTTCTTAAATAAGCTAGCATCCTTAGTCTCCCCCAGAAAGGTGGATAGAGAGCCAAGCGCCTCTAATAGTTGGGGAGAGCTGACTCTACAGTCGAGCGGCATGTGCGGAGAAGGAGTAGGAAAAAAGTGATTTTGTGTTTTGGGATACGTAGAGTATTATTCTGACTTAAACGAAGTGGAAGACCATGATTTCCTAACCCGGTAAAAGCCTCGTTGGAGTAGGAGGGAGATGTAGGATTGTGTAGGATTATATAGACATTATATAGAAGTGAAATGATATGCAAATTTCTCCGGTCCCGTATACGAAGGTATTGCCTTTTTGCTCGGTACTCAGACACCTGATCATACTAACTATAAAACTGAATAAAAAACGTTTTAACGTTTCACAATTAAAATTAAAATATATTTTTAGCTGTGTTCCAGATACTCTTGTTGATCAAACCGTCAAATTATGCGATGAATGTGTAAGGGCCGATTTTTAAAAGCGACCGATACCTGTTAGTTTTGGTTTCCGTAAAACTGCCGTTTTGCTTTTTAAGTTGTAACCGATACCGGTTTATCGAACCGATCGGTTACAACGAACCGACAACACAAGGTTTCCTTCCTACAAAATTCGATACAAATGTAGTCGGTCGAATTCAAGCGACTACTTGGGAAGGGAATTCAGGTGAGAGGGACTGTGATAACCCAGAGGTTATTAAAGTCACCACGAAGATTTCCGGCTGGAATCAGGATACCGGTACTAGGCTTACACCATAATCCCGTTACCATGCAGTCCAGAATATTGGTAACGGGCCAGCTCCAGAATGCTGATATCAGATCAACGCCAGGATACTAGTACGAGGATTAATTGTCGCGTAGAATTTTAGCACTTTATATCAAACAGTTTATTTACAGACCTTGGTTAAATAGGTGGACCTCAAGAGTGATCTACGATTTTCTTAAAAAAGGTTACCGCAATAGGTTGCTGCAGACGTGCCTAGACGAGAAAATTCGGGACCTACATTCATAAAATAAGTTTCGTTTCAATAAACAAGTTTTTTTGAGTTTGACACGCGAACCAGCCACGAGTATCGGAATGGTGACTCGATAGAGAGCCGACTTTTATATATTAAATAAAAATCCGCGTCAAAGGCTCTCGAAAATCAAACTCTTCTTGGCTATGTTCTTTGACCATCGGGGATGTTGTCTACTCAAAATTCCTTTATGGGCAAAGATTCAACCAACAATATTTCTTGGACGTTAAATGGCGATTGTGAAAAAACGTTTGTCCGAAAAGGCTTGATTTGTGAAACGAAAAATTTGGTCATTAAATAATTAATTAAGAAATGCTAACGATATTTACTGATAATAGTTACTTAATTAATAACGTCACGATAATCATTCATCCGAAACATCGATACTTTCTCATGAATTTTTGACCAAAACCGCAATGAATATTCTCAGTGTGTCTCTATGTGGCTTTTTCGGTTGCACAGACTAAAATAACAACTTCACGGAAAACGTTTTAAGTCGATTGTTGCCATAAAACTTAATTTGCAGACGAATCCAAGGCCATAACAGAAAATATCCTTAAGAAATGTTTTAAGCACTGAATTTTTCGCTAGCGTTATTGTATCGCATCATGGAGTCTATTTTTAAAAAATGCAATATGAATTTGAAAAAATGGCTTAACATTTTGTATTTTATTGAAACATTCCCAGTATTTATTTGATGACAGGACAGTATAGATAAAAAACATAAAATATCGTCTTCCACTTTGCTTTCGACAAATCCATTTTCGCTCATAACATAAATAAACGAAATTATCGCATCTCTCAAATTCATTATCGTACTTGCCACGCCCCTAAAAATGTAAACGATAAACGTCAGTGGAAGAGGTCATCTCTTTGGTTTTGTATTGCGTCCGCTAGTCTAGTGTAGTGGGGGTTTGGAAAAACCGGCAATGTTATCCTTACATCGTTGTAAAAATATACAAATCAAAATAACTCGTGTTGTAAGTATAGGTTATGTTATGACGATAATATTAAACCACATAATTTAAACTACGTATAATCGTTAGTTCTATTTATTGGAATAGTTATAGTCTTTAACTGATGCCTCGAAAGATCCTTTTGGAAACATTTTTTTAATATTAGGCATCTTTTTACATTGTACTTTTTAATCAGACTTGAATACATACTAAATTTGTTTATTTTGTTGATATCAATGTGAAACTGAATTTTGTTAAAAATATACATATAAAAGAGATGCTGCAATCGATAAATTTTAATATACTATTTTTCATTCACAAATATTTGTGTAATAATTAGAGTAGCACCAGACTTTCTTGGTGCGTAATAATTTTCAGAAAAAAACTCCTTGTTTCATTTATATCAGTGTATTAAAAATGTTAAAATTCGCGACATGCCAATAATGATATTCCTTTCAAAGGGTAACTCTGTACATGAAACTAAACCAGAGTTTTTTCCTGAAAAAGCAAGTTATTGTACAGGATAATATTTTACAGGTCATATAGCTTCTTTTAATCCATCCTTAATTACTAAGTGAAAAAAAGAGTATTTGAAAGAGTAACATAAAAACGCTTTTACTTGGTAACAAAGGCCTTAATTTTTAAAAAATGTAGGTGAATTTTAATTTAGTTTTTCATGCAGAATAACCTTGCTCACAAATAAATCCTTAAATATCTAAAACATGTTTTTTTTTCGAAAGAAAGGCCAAATAAAAATCTTGTATAGTTTCCTATATAGAGCTATCCTTTGAAAGGAATGTCGACCTGTCGCGAACATTCTGTATTAGAACAACTATTTTAGGTCGTTAATTCAACATTCTCACTTTGCTCGACTTCAGTAGCCTATTTAATTAGGTTGATTTTGACATACTACTGGAACGTTTTCGTTCTCTCAATTTGTGAGAAAATGTTTCTACATTAAAAGGTTTAATTCGCACTTAGGAAACGTTCAAGTATTACGTAACGCAGTTTGGGGGGAGGGGGATAGGGTCTAGTAAAACGTGACAATGCATTACAGGGGCGGGAGGGGGGTTCGAACAACTAGTTATGTAACATGGTTTTTTTTAATTAAATAAAAAGCTAGGGAATTTAAAGCTCCCAATGTTTTATTTCAGTTAGGTTTCCGTTTCTAATTGTATTGCCAAGGGTTAAAATAAATGTGGTATTTTATTTTAAGAGTTTATTAGTATAAAAAGCTAAAATAGGAGTATGCATGAGAAGAACAATGGTGGTTGAATCCAAAAATGTATGTGAGGACAGGGCCAAGTCAGGTAAATGGCAGAATTTAATGTAAGATCAGTAGTAAAAAAATATTAGGACAAATTTAACCCATTTTAACAAATGTTTAAAACCTTATGTGTGATTGTTTATTAAATAACAATATGAATAAATAAAATAAACAATATACGCATGTATTGCGAGTTAGAACTCTCTTGTTTTATTTATTATTACCGCAAATTATTTATTATTACCGCGATTAAAACAATAACAAAGGTATTTTAGCGACTTCGGGAGGTAGGTACTTTGCGCAACATAATTGTGACATTTAGGTAAAAATGGTCGCTTGGTTGTTACGTAACGTTTAGGGAGGGAGAGTGGGTACAGAAAAACTTTACGGCGCGTTACATGGGGGGGGGGGGGGGAGGAAGGGTAAAAAAACTTCAAAAAATATGTTACGTAATACTTGAACGCCCCCTTATGGGGACCCAGGTAATGTAAGAAGGTGTCCGATAACTCATTACTAAATTTTGTCTGCCCTTACGTAGAGAATGGATCATTTAATATCGTCAGCTACTTTCTACTAGCAATAGTTTTAGACAAAGTACACAATATGCCAGTATTTTTTTTAATTTTATTTATTTAAATTAAAAAAAAATTACAATGTTGACATAAATAATACAGTGTAGAAAAGAGCAAATACTTAATCATTGTTTGCGAAGCAAAGAAAGTACAGATTTGACTGGTTTTATCAGCTCCACTAGACTACAGTCTGTTCTGGAGTGATACCACTCTTATATGTTACATAGTATGCTTTTTTATAAATTTTCGGTTAAAATAATGAAAAGTTTTAGCAACATAATTAAGAAAATTTTAAGAAAAAGACATCTAATATTATAACTAACTAACATATAATGTTATAACTAACGTAAAGCGGTAATAATAAAAAGATAAAAGGATAATTACCTACATAGGCATTATAATAAAATAGATATATTTATATATAAATACACATTCATACATCTAAAATATATATATACACATACACACACACACATACATATATACAAAACGTATCTACCTATATTCAATACATACTTTATATATACGTACATAATAATATATAAATAAACAAAAATAAATAATAGCAAAACTTTTCTTTACACAATTTCCATGAGCTGCCTTTCGCATTCGCCTCTACTTTTTGTACGTAACCATTTTGTGACGTCAGCTTTGAAAGCGGTACTGGTTCTCAGCTTCTGCCCGTCGGTGATTGTCGCAAGGAATGCATCATACATCCGAGGGTCCAGAAACAAATAATGTCTCAGAAACAAATATTACTACAATTTACTACCAAACAATGGAAGCCTTCAGCGCATTTAAATGGGCATTAAAAGAACTTTTGACCAATAGCACTCCTTTTGTCCGCTAAATTAATTCGTACATTTTTATTAAATAGGTTTAAAAGGCAGTTTTTTTTTAATCCTTTCACATTTTAATTTAACCTATACATGGGATATGTTGCTAATGATTAATTTTGATTTTGATATTAGACTATTTTTAAATTTTTCCCCTTTTTTTACCGTTTTACACAATTTTGCGAGTCTTTCCTTCCTTGTGGTGATTGCTTCGATTCGTCGAAATGAAATCCGCTTTCATATGGATCATTATTCTAACAGCCTTACCAATAAACGAGTTGTAAAATTTATACCTCTGTTATTACTAGGTATAAGAAAATCTGTGACCAATAAACGCGGTATAGCTTACACCACTGATCATCTCGGGTATAAGCATGGAATAGTGGTACTGGATTTCCATCCGCACTATAACTCCGCTATACCCCCCCTAGGCCAGGTATAACAGCGGTTTAACGGAGTATTAACTTAAAAATGGCCGACCGGCGTAACAGCTGTTTCAAACTGACAGCCACCTGACAGCCGCGGACGTGGAGCTCCTCGTTCGCGAATCGTGCGCTTTCGTTGTAATAGCCGTGTTACGACGCCTTTTATACTGCTGTGAAATCCTGCGTTTTAGCCGAATAATGGATTTTGTCGACTTGGATGATATGATCGATTTGGATTTATTGGAAGAAATCAAAATGCGTCGTGATAGGCGACCAAAAATTTTCAAATTTCGATACGACCCGTTCGATTTGGATGATTACAATTTTAAAACTAAATATCGTTTCACTAAGCCATACGCCGCAAGAATCATCGATATCCTGAGAGCTGACCTGCAAAATACCACTATAAATTCATCAGCATTCGCGTAACAAAACAATGGGCACGGGCTTTCTGACAACAAAAAGTGACATTTCATGTGCATTTCATGCCGCTTCAGTTGGCCACACTGCTTCCAAGCGGGCGTTGCCATGCTAGAAATATGACTTGTCTTTGGTTTCAGGGAGTAGTTATAACCGCGTTATAACTGATTTATTGGTCACGATTTTACAACTTCGTTATAACTCGGCTATACCGGGTATAACAATAACAAGGGTTTAACGCGGTTATAAGATAATTTTATTGGTAAGAGTGTAAGAGTATACTATATTGGTCTGACTTTTTGTAATGCTAAGATGCTGAGTTGCAAGTTCTATATGTGTGGCCATTCTGATGATCTACATATAAGTATTTTTTTATTGAATGTATTTTTGGTTGATAGTTAAAAGCATTTTATTACCCTTCAATCCTAGACATCCTTAGTCTCGTGCCATCCGCTGCTGTCCTCCGCTCATTGTGGATTTTCTTTACACCCACAGGGGGTAAATCAGTACAGTACGAGCAAGTAAGCAAGTTTTGATGCAACTTTTTTTTTTTTTTTTTTTAATAATAATGGGAAGTAAGTACTTGACATTTAAATAAAAAAAAGGCCAGCGTTTGAGCGCACTGCACCATCTATCAGTAGGTAAGATATCGCTAATAGACAATATTATTGATATTCTATCTACCGCTAGATGGCGCATCTAGCTCAGCGCTTTTTATACTATTTTTAAAAAATATACTCAAACTTTAAAAAATATATTTAAAAAAACTTTTTTACTTTTTTATTGTTGTCTTTTTTACTTTAGTCGATAAGTCCGCGTTTTGTATATCTATATGGGTAATAAATGATGTAATTATTGATTCAGTCATTTTAAAAGTTTATGTATTTAGTTTTCTAGTTGAGTGGGGTAGTTATATCTAGTTCTTTTACTCATAGTAAGTAAACTAGAACACGAATTACCTACCAGTTTCACAAAACATCCCACACCTCTTGTTATGGGATGAATAGGCTAGTCATCATTATATTATCATCTCTAAATACGTTTTATAAGCACCTTTACTGGGTATTTCTGAAAATAAAAAATTACGCAAAGTCATAAAGTAAAAATTGTAGTATTTGTATAGACACCGGATTAACCCATTCAACTCAAAAAACCATTATTTTAATTGCGTCAGGGGATAATATTGATGCAGCAAAAAAGTAGGCATAATCGATGATTATAACCGCTTCGCGGATGATTATAGTAATTATTATATCCGTTTTTTTTCTGAGTGGAAATTAAATAAATCAGCGAAACCAGGCGTAATCATACAAGCTTGCAAGCGTCTCCACGCCAATCAGGCCCGGATCTAGGGTAGGCAAACCGGGGGGCTTGCCCCGGGCGGCAATTTAAGGGGCACCGAATTCATGTAGTTTCACTAAAGCGACTAGCATCCAGGGCGCTTCCTACTGTCGATTGTTTATTTAATTTTGAAAACGCAAAGTTGATTTTTGAACGCGTACGCAATGTGCGTGATGTCTCTGCCTGGAGAATTCCTGGCGCGTCTATAAAAAATCCTTTCCATAGACAGAAGGAAACGGAGCTACACGAGCGGAGCCATATATACCCGAACGGCCAAACGTCAAGCGACGGTTGGTATTTATGTGTCTGATTAGGTGTGCGAGTATTTCGAGTTACTTTTCATTGTTTTCAACTACTGTTTCAAACGTGTCACTATATAAAATCGAAGACTATCGCGGTTGTTTGTAAATAGGATAAAACGGATAAGTATTGATAAATAGGATAAAACGAAGTTACCGCGTAAAGTTTGTAGTACCTACTGAAACGCTATTAATTTTTTTTCGGAACTATTAGTACGTGTTGCTTTTCGTTGTACCTAAAATCCTAGATGCCAAATCAAAGTACTGCATTGAGCAATTTAATACTCTATATAATTAATACTAGTACCTACATTACACAATAAAAGTACATAGATTATAATTCATACTAGATTTTCTGACTATCAGCTCAACTGGAAAGAACGGCCGAACAAACCCTTCAAACAGTCTCTTTTTGGTATCATTACTGCCGAGTTACAATATACTTTTTCATGTCCGTTGAATGAAATTAATAAAATGTGTAAGAAAATAATAGAGAATAGGTAAAGTAACAAAAAATATATATGACGAAGTGAATCTGAATAATTAGTTATAACAATTAAATATATTAAAAACAATAAAACACGAATGCCGTTACAGAAGTTGAACTATTTCAGTGTTTCCCA
The DNA here is from genome assembly GCA_944548615.1 of Micropterix aruncella. NCBI lineage: Eukaryota > Metazoa > Arthropoda > Insecta > Lepidoptera > Micropterigidae > Micropterix > Micropterix aruncella. The sequence continues at coordinate 2,122,519 of OX155962.1, forward strand.
ATTAGTGGTACGCGTACCCCCAGGGGTACGCGAAGTTGCATCGAGAGGTACGTGTGGCAATCTCTTGACGAAGTTTTTTCAGAGTTGTGAAAAGAAAATCTTGCACATTATTCACATTAAACCGATTTTCGCTGATAAATATTAAAAAGAAACTGATACATCTTTTATTAATCATTCCTGCTATAAGGGGTAGGTACGCGAGTTTGAGGTCTTTCTTGAAGTGGTACGTAGAAAAAATTAATTGGGAACCACTGAACATTGTATTTATTATTACTTTTATTACGGTTCTTTAATGAAATATTTATGGTTCATGTATTTATCCATATAGATACATATATTTTTCGGTAATATACTCAATCAGACATTTCAGTTGACACTAAACACAGTTTGTTTTTGTTAATTTATTGACATTTGGACATTTAGACAACTACTTACTTGATATTTGGACCGTTAGGGTATCTTATGATAATCGGGATGACATAATGATTCTAACAATACCACACACTTTTAAATCCATTATAAACGTTTAGAAGTTACGGTGGAATAAAGAAACGGAAAATATACATAGATGAACGCTGAACATATTACAATCCTTTTTTGTTGGGCAGTCGTGTAATAAAACTAAGCATTTTTATCAGTCCAGTAGACGTTAATTTTATACGTGGGGCATACTGAAAGTTGCTAGAACTAGCCACTTATAATATAATACAAAATTTTAACAAAAAAAGACGGACTTACAATTTTTTATAAGAGCAGCAGCCTTTTCATGGTGAAACTTAGAACGCGCTATCATAATTTGATGCTTATATAAAATTCCGTGTCTGTGCTGGTAACCGTTGAGGAGTTCACTCGTTAGAAGCCAACCCTGGGTGCCTCAGTCCTGTCTTGGTGAAACTTAGAAGGTTGTCATAATTGAATGCATGTACAAAAAATCGTGTCTGTACTGTTGGAGTCTCCTCCTAGGGAGCCAAGCCTGTTTGCAGCAGCCGTGTCATGGTAAAACTTAGAACTTGCGATCATAACTGAATGCGTATACAAAATGTCGTGTCCGTGCTGGTGACCGTTGAGGAGTCCCCTCATCGGCAGCTAACCATGGGTGAAGAATCAGGTCATGCTTACGATAAAAATATGCGTTGTCATCGAAACTAAACCAACATATAAATTTTCAATTTCATTTAATAATATTTTGGATTCCATCATCAGAACAGGATTAAAATGAGACCAATCTGGAAGTATATCCTTTCAAATAAAAAAGGAATTTGCCAAATCGGTTAATCAATAACGGAGTTCTGAGGTAACAAACATTAAAAAAAAATAAAAGATATAACCGAATTGAGAAACTCCTTTTTTTTTTTGAAGTCGGTTGAAAAGAAATAGAAAACCAATTACGGAATTCTAAAATGGAATTATCTGGGAACATTTTACTTTTTGAATTGCGAGATTGTCATTTGTTTTTTGTGTTGTCATTGTGGCATCGTTTTAAAAATTGTATGTCGGAATTATGATATAATGAATTTACCTCGAAAAAAAAAATCGCGCTATGATTTTTTACGATTTTCTCTGCGGCTTTAAGTCAGTTAGAGAGTGGCCAGAGACTTCAATTGGCATTTGGCGATAAAGCCCCATCTCGTAGCTCTGTGTATGCGTGGTTCAGTAAGTTTAGACGTAGACGTAATCACCTCCACGGCGATGCACGTGAAGGTCGACCAACGACTGCGCTTACCAAATCTAATATTGATACCGTTCGTCAATTAATTGAGACTGACAAAAAAACACTTGCCAGCAAATTCGTACTGTATTAGGCATTGGAATGAGTCAAGTGCAAAAGATTTTAAATGTGTATCTCAAGGTGCGGAAACTTTGCACTCGATGGATACCGCAGGATTTGACGGAAGACCAGAAACGGTTGCGTGTAGATTGCTGTCGTAAAATGATATCAATGTTTGATGGAGGGCAACCATTGGCTGTCTAGAATATTGTGACAGGTAACGAAACCTGAGTGTACCGCTTTGAACCAGAAAGAAAAAGCCAATCGGCAGAATGGGTCTTTCCTTTTGAAGATTTGCAAACGAAAGTTGAAAAGTAGTGCCATTGGTAAGAAAATGGTTGCTTCTCTGGAAGTCAGGACATTACACAACAGTGTCGCTTGAAGACCACAGGACAGTGGCTGCAGATTGGTACGTCAACACTTGCTTGACCAGAGTCTTAGAAAAAGTTCGCGAAAGGGATCCTCGAAGCAATGTCATCCTTCACCACGATAACGCGTCCGCACATTCCGCTAAGGTAACGGAAGCGTATTTGAAGGCTTCAAATGTAGAACTGATGACGCATCCGCCATACAGCCTAGACCTCGCACCTTGCGGATTTTTCCCCTAAAACTAAAGACAAACTTAGAGGCACACGTTCTACGAGCACTGAATCGTCGGTGAATGCGTTTCACTAAGCTTTTCATTAAAGATTGAAGAGTTTCATAAGGAAGACTGGCCCAACTGGTTTTTACAATGGTTCCAGCGAATGCAAAAATGTATTAATTGTGAGGGCGTATACTTTGAAAAACAATAAACTACGCCGTCTACACACAAAGGAATTTTAACCTTACGGTATTTTACCATTATGTTTTCGGTCGTTACAAATGGTCAACGAACATATGCCGCACCCGGTATATATATATATATATATATATATATATATATATATATATATATATATATATATATATATATATATATATATATATATATATATATATATATATATATATATATATATATATATATATATATATATATATATATATATATATATATATATATATATTTTTATATTTGATAAGGTTTTGTAAATAATCCGTTCATAGGATGATGATTCGCAGTAAAATAAAATTAGTAAAAGCTACTTGAACAGCAGCGAAGGAAATCCCAGCTTGGATTGGGAAACGCTTATGTTTGAATGAGATATACTTACGGATGTGCACGACTTTCGATTGTGCATGTTAGTTTATGGGTCCCTTTACCGTCGACGAACGATCACTCATCATCCATATATCTCAAAAATCGAGCTTTTCCTTTTGCAACACAAAATGCCTCCAATTGAGGCGAATTAAAGCGAAAAAACTAAAATAAAACACTTTGATCACATCGGCAAAGGCCGTCTCATAAATGGAGGATGACGTTTCGAAATAATTCAAAATTTCGGACGTTTCCAACATTTAAAATATGACATTATTAGGCTGCGTTAGTTATCAACGAGCCATTAAATCGAAATAAAATATAAAACCTCCAATGCACAATGAAATGAAAGAAGATACTTCGATCTTAATTTCTGGCAGAGAAGTTTATACTAAAGACTATATAATAATATCTAAATAAGGTAAACTTGTATAAAATTGTATAACATTAGCAAATGTATAAAGAAACATGGTAGAAAAACTGTATAATATTTTTATATTTGATAAGGTTTTGTAAATAATCCGTTCATAGGATGATGATTCGCAGTAAAATAAAATTAGTAAAAGCTACTTGAACAGCAGCGAAGGAAATCCCAGCTTGGATTGGGAAACGCTTATGTTTGAATGAGATATACTTACGGATGTGCACGACTTTCGATTGTGCATGTTAGTTTATGGGTCCCTTTACCGTCGACGAACGATCACTCATCATCCATATATCTCAAAAATCGAGCTTTTCCTTTTGCAACACAAAATGCCTCCAATTGAGGCGAATTAAAGCGAAAAAACTAAAATAAAACACTTTGATCACATCGGCAAAGGCCGTCTCATAAATGGAGGATGACGTTTCGAAATAATTCAAAATTTCGGACGTTTCCAACATTTAAAATATGACATTATTAGGCTGCGTTAGTTATCAACGAGCCATTAAATCGAAATAAAAATATAAAACCTCCAATGCACAATGAAATGAAAGAAGATACTTCGATCTTAATTTCTGGCAGAGAAGTTTATACTAAAGACTATATAATAATATCTAAATAAGGTAAACTTGTATAAAATTGTATAACATTAGCAAATGTATAAAGAAACATGGTAGAAAAACTGTATAATATTTTTATATTTGATAAGGTTTTGTAAATAATCCGTTCATAGGATGATGATTCGCAGTAAAATAAAATTAGTAAAAGCTACTTGAACAGCAGCGAAGGAAATCCCAGCTTGGATTGGGAAACGCTTATGTTTGAATGAGATATACTTACGGATGTGCACGACTTTCGATTGTGCATGTTAGTTTATGGGTCCCTTTACCGTCGACGAACGATCACTCATCATCCATATATCTCAAAAATCGAGCTTTTCCTTTTGCAACACAAAATGCCTCCAATTGAGGCGAATTAAAGCGAAAAAACTAAAATAAAACACTTTGATCACATCGGCAAAGGCCGTCTCATAAATGGAGGATGACGTTTAGATATTATTATATAGTCTTTAGTATAAACTTCTCTGCCAGAAATTAAGATCGAAGTATCTTCTTTCATTTCATTGTGCATTGGAGGTTTTATATTTTTATTTCGATTTAATGGCTCGTTGATAACTAACGCAGCCTAATAATGTCATATTTTAAATGTTGGAAACGTCCGAAATTTTGAATTATTTCGAAACGTCATCCTCCATTTATGAGACGGCCTTTGCCGATGTGATCAAAGTGTTTTATTTTAGTTTTTTCGCTTTAATTCGCCTCAATTGGAGGCATTTTGTGTTGCAAAAGGAAAAGCTCGATTTTTGAGATATATGGATGATGAGTGATCGTTCGTCGACGGTAAAGGGACCCATAAACTAACATGCACAATCGAAAGTCGTGCACATCCGTAAGTATATCTCATTCAAACATAAGCGTTTCCCAATCCAAGCTGGGATTTCCTTCGCTGCTGTTCAAGTAGCTTTTACTAATTTTATTTTACTGCGAATATATATATATATATATATATATATATATATATATATATATATATATATATATATATATATATATATATATATATATATATATATATATATATATATATATATATATATATATATATATATATATATATATATATATTGTATATATATATATATATATATAT
>OX155962.1:2127797-2130297 GCA_944548615.1 Micropterix aruncella
AAAGGGCCGCCGTGAACTCTGCCAGCGGCTGAACCTACAGTAGAAGACGGGATCAGAAGTGCGGATTAGAGGGAACACTTCGGACGGAACTGGGCGGTCTGCGCGCCCTGCGGCATTAGCCAATCGACTGTGCACTTCGGCGAATAACCAAGGGAGTCTGGAAGCATACGTTCCTGAGCAGCGGGGATAAATATAGACCTGACGTCATCTATCATTAGAAACGATCCGTTGGCCACCCGATCCCATGTGATCGTGACGGGCAAAGGACGCCACGGAACCGTGATAATTTCAATAACTAAATTACGTTAAGTGACGCCAGGTCAATAGCTAACCCCGTTTCGCAAGAAACATTTATCTTCATACTCCTCCGGTTAATCGCTGGATTGCGAAGTTAAGTCGACACAGCCCGGTGCTCAAACCGATCAGTTCCGCCCGAGCTGTTTCCGCGGATCGGAACATCGGATACGAATAAGATTTATACTTTATTTTATTAGCATTAAGTACGTTCATATTTTTATGTAAATATTAGCAAGGGGGTGGCTTTCTGTGCCGACTAATTCTTCTAATGTAGCAGATAATGCAGCAGATATATTATAATATGGTCAAAATGGCCACTAAAGTTGCACTGAAAGTCACCCTATCATAATCTCCAGCAGGCAAGCCTTAGGCTTGGCTGGATTTTATACAAAACTGTATTTAAAAAAAATGGGTATTAAATAAAAATAAAAAAAAACATCCGATCCAACCTGTCTACGTCTACAGGCCACAGTCGCAGACAGAGTTCACACCTGCCCTTCCAGTTTGTCTCTCTTCGAGGAGGCTACCGGACGAGAGCTGAACCGTGAGTTGAGACTACCTAAGATATATAGTTTGGTATTAGGTGAATCTTTTGCAATTTATTTCCTTCGGGATCGTTATAATAGGGATATAATAGGGAATGTCAATATTCCTACTGACTTTTACGTCAATATTCCTACTACTAACCAGTCAGTAGGAATATTGACGTAAAAGGAGGCAGTTTTTGCCATTTCTTCACATTCACTTTTATAGGTATTTCCTTGGAACCTCCTGCTTTTCTGAGACCTTACAGGATCAAAAAATGAAAAACTGTCTGAAGCTTAAGAGGTTTTTTTAAAGGGAAAAACTACATTATGCCAGTATTGTTTGTTTCTACTCTTTATTGTGAAATTTTACAATGGGCAGGTTTATTATCATACGACAATCTCTTACAACCAACCTTACTACGAAGTGATTATATGTATGCGTGCGTGTCCATGTTTGTAAGTGTGTGTCTTTTTATTTCATTCGATCGACAGAATTGAAATGTAATTCTGTTAATTTTATCCCAACGGAAAATAGTGATCCAGCCGTGAATCAAACCTGGAACCTTACAATGGAAGATTAGATGACCTAACTACTATGTCATCGGGCCGTGTCTGTAATCTTTCATTTTTAAGTTCCTTAAGTTTGCATATCATTTGATATTGTAAAAAAAATATTGGAAATAATTGGAAAAACAAACCGTAATATTTAGTGAATATAACGGAATTTTCATTAGCGTTGCTAGTCCTTAATTGGGGTAATAAATGCAACCGGCCCTTACACACACCAAAACGCAAACCCCCGGCCACAATGCGCAATTAGGACTATTGGGAAATTTGGAATCGGCATTCGCCATGCAATTAGCGCCTTTCGGTGTGCGGGCGAAATTCCACAATTGCTTACACCCCTGCAGGCCATTTTTTTCATTCATTAGAGTATAAGGGGTAAACCAAATTCGTTGGATCGGTGGCTATTACGCAGTAATAAAACTTGTAAATTACGGGCGCACCGGGAAGTTTACCACTTGGTTCGGTTTATTTTATAGCCTGGGAAAAACGACAACAGTAAAATTCACTTAGGGTGGCACTGTACAATATTAGGCCCACAGCTGGTTTGTTAGGGCAACAAATAAAGGTCGACGTTGCTTTTTTTTATAAACGAAAACCGCTTGGTACGGATGTAGTGGTGATAGTCCCACACAAAAACGCCACTTTAAGTACAAGGTGGTTCAAAAACACCCCCATCATGATTTTTTATGTTATTATCTCGAAAACTAAAAGTACAACGTTAAGTACAGTTGGTAAAGTCAAAGCTGACAAAATTTCCGCCAAGATAAAGTTACTTTTAGATTTACCTTTAAGTTACCTTTAGGTATAATTCCATCTCTGATATTTTTATAGATAATCGCCCAGCTAGACCACATTGTTTTTAAAAAAACCTTTTACCTACGTTTTTTTTAAAGTGTTCCTCTGATGTTTTTAAAATATTGTTTCAGAAGAAAGTTCTCAGGAAAAAACTTGTTGAGTTAAAGTCTACACATACTTGTTTGTTAAGTTCAGTGTAATTCTTGGCTGGGATGGTACGATTTGATCTGACGTTAAATTTACAAAGTTTAAATGCACTCATTTCTGTATGATATATACAGAAATAATTTCATGATTATGCTATCATTGGACTA